>ML318695.1:0-16229 GCA_005239505.1 Nicotiana paniculata
CTTTACCCGTCTAGGATGAATCATTGGTATGCTTGCACTAGCTGTCCCTAGTAGCTTTTGATAGAACCCTACAACTTCATCTTCGATATCTCTACTATCTGTTATTAGTGTCCCATTGCTGCTTTGAATATTGATTATCTGATTTTGAGCTTTCCTTCCTTTCATATTTGCCAAGAAAAATGAACTATTAGTATCTCCCAATTTTAGCCATTGCACCCTTGACTTCTGTTGATATATTGATTCTTCAATTCTGTCCCATTTCTCTAGTTGTACTAACAATTCCTTTTCCTCTTCAAACAAGCTCCCTGGTACATTAGCATTTTTCATTCTTCCTTGTACATTTTCTAGTTCCTCTCTGATTATTGCTATTCTCCCTTTAACATTCTTGAATTCCCTGTTGTTTAGCTTTTTTAAAGCTTCTTTCACAGACTTCAAATTCCCCCATACTTCTTCCATTCCCCCTTCCTTCCTTATCCAATTGCTTTGTACTATTTCATCAAATTAAGAACGATCTGCCATACAGTTATAGAACTTAAATGGTCTCTTCTTGTTGTCATTACTTGTCTTAATTTCAATCCCCAATGGAGAGTGATCTGAGAACATCGAATTCAGGATCAACACTTGTTTTGGAGGCATACTTGTCATCCATTCATCATTTACTATTGCCCTATCTATTATGCTGAATACATGTCCATTTGTCCATGTATACTCCTTGCCTACTATAGGTAGCTCTACCAAATTGCAATCTTCCATGACTTCTTTAAAATCTCTTGTTTCATCGTCCTGTACTTCTCTACCATGCATTCTATCCCCAGCTTCTAGAATGGAATTGTTATCACCCATCATCAACCAAGGTCCCATGCATTGTCTAGATAGATGCTTGAGTTTCTCCCATAAAGGCTTCATGTTATTCACATTATGCAATCCATAAACTGCTGAAAAATAGAACTCCATATTAGTCTTTATCATTTTCACCTTTCCATGCATAATTTGTGCATTTGAGTCTAGTACTGTGTATTTTATCACACTAGGATTCCATAGTACTGTGATTCTCTGCTTTATTTTTTATTATATTATTTGTCATTAGATCCATTTTCAATTTCTCTATTACACTGTATTAAAAAAAATTAATGTCTTTTGGACTGAACTGATTGCTTGTGGCCGACAAATACAAATTTAATTACTTAATCCATTAAGTATAATTTTTAGGTTAAACATACCTTTTGATCTGGTTCATTTTTATTTTTGTCAACCAAAATTCTCTAGCACCACCTATAGGAAATTCCAAAATTGAAAATCCTTGAAACTCTACTTCTATGCCCAAAATACTTGCATATTGTATACGGTCAGAGCGGGTCTACCCTTATTATGACTAATCGAGGTTAGAACATGATAGGTCAAGGTTCGGCCTCGTGTTATATCGAGTCGTAGTGCATAGTTAGATTGCTGAGCTCATAATCCAGAGACAAATCAAGGTCAAGATCCTCCAAGATCGAGATCAAGCAAAATAGAGATCGAGCAAGACCGATGGAAGTTTACCTAGTCAAGTAACGGTAAGACGAAATATCCGTAATCGAGCAAGGCTCGCGGAGGAAATATCGGCACGTATCAAAATGAGGTCAATTAATTAGCCAATCATGGGATTTCTTACTGTATTTAGAGTTGTAACAAAAGTAGGAATCCTCTACAATATAAATGGGTTCTGATCATTTGTAAAGAATCATCATATTCACGCAATACAAAGCAATATATTACTTTTCTCTTAAGCTTTCAATACTCTGTTACTTGTTTAACCAAAGAATTAGACCCTTTGACTAAAGCTATTTTTAAGATGAACACGCATTACTGATAATCAAGGAAATAGAGAAAAATGAATAACAGACAATATTGAAGAAATATAGAAAAGCAAAGTCAATTATCTTCGAGAATCAGATGCCTTTCCAAGCTGTATTCCCCTCCCTTATATAGGAGATTCCTATAACGTATAAATCTTTCTATGGTTTCTCATTAATGACTAATTATGACATTAATGAGGAATTACAAAGGATAACGGTAATTGGGGTACGGTTACATAACGTTCGAGTAATCAATTGTGGGTCTTTGAATCAGCCCGTAACTTTGTCTAGATACATTCTGACCGTGACTCTCCCCTGTTTCGATCAGGTTGAGTTTTCCGTGGCCGATAAGCTCGAGGGTTCACTGAATTGTGCCTCTTTGTTCCGTACCTCTTCAAAGAATCACATCCAGCTGTCGCATTTTCCTGTGTCCACGTGACTGGCTGAGTCACGAAAGTTGGCTTACGTGTGAATCTCTTTTTTACCAATACAGATAGTCCCCCACTTACCATATATTTATCAATTAATATTTGGTAAGTGGATATTCATTTGTGGCGGGAATATTTTGCCGCCTCTTTTCCTCGAATCATTGTATACTTCTCTGCACCATAGGCGTCGTTTGTCACTTCCATTTAATGCTCATACCACGTGTCCTTTTCGGATTGGTTCTTCATTTACTCGGCACCTTTTAGGGCTTTTTGCGGTTGTGCCAGTCCCGAAGTGACATCTTTAATTATGACTTTTCATCATTATTTTTCTTTTTTCCCATGTTTGACGGTTGTCCTCAAGTATAAATACCTTTCTTCTTTTCTTTGCTTCCACGAAACACTTTTCTAACTTTGTCTTTTGTAAAGAACTTTCTTCTTGCCTTTGTAAACATGTCTTCTTCAAACCAACCTTAGGGAGTAATAGATATTGAGAATTTAACGCCCTCTTCTGCTCTGACTAGGAGTCAGAGGGGTGGTAGACTTAGAAGTTTAGAATCCACTCCTTCGAGGGGCTCCTCTTCTTCTCAGATAGTTCCTTCTCCTTCCACTAGATCTCTAGTTTCTCCAAGGTTTAGGGTTTCTCGGTCTTTGTCTAGAGGTAGAGGTGAACACCTTCGTGAACCTGGAGTTGATGAAATTGTCCCTTCTGAGTTTGTTTTTTCTAGGGATAGTCAAGTTCTTGTAGACCAATCTTCTTCCCTTGAAAGTGTCGAAAGGTATCCAACCCTTATAACTGAGGTCAGATTTCCCTTGTTCGTAGGGAGTGCTTTTGGAGGCCTGATTTCCCTGTCTATATTCCGAATAGTAATCAAAGAATAACGTCTTACAAGATGGGATATTCTTTTGTTTATACGTACCCTTTCACTCTAGGGTTTAGACCCCCAATTGACCCAGTCATAATTGAATTCTGTCGTTTTTCAATATCTACTTAGGACAAGTTGGTCCGCTTGTGTGGCGACTTGTCGCATGTCTTAGGAGTTTGGCTTCTTTAGCCTCGGTTCCTTTTACTTTCAACCAACTTATTCATCTCTACTCTCCTACCTTATTTCGTGAAGGGGTTTTTACTTTGACTGCTAGAAGAAAAAGAGTGCTGGTAACCCGTGGAGATGATAAGAATAGGGGTTGGTACCTACGGTATGTTGTTGTACCCACTGTTGGTTTAGTGGGTGAAGAAAATCTTCCCTTCCCTGAGAAGTGGAATCGCGCACGTGAGTATGCTTTAGCTCACATNTTTCCTTACTCGAGTCTCTTCTTTCTTTGTCGTTTAACTTTTTCCCTTTTAGTAGGGTTCTCTACTCGCGGGGTGTCTGCTTTATCTATCCCGAAGATGTCTTTGACTCAGGCCCAAGAAATTATTGTTAGTTCATCTTTCTCGAAGCAAGAAGATTGGTGAGTCTCGTTCCGTAGAAAAAGAAGAAGGTGCTTTAGTACACAGGGCACGGAGAAGGCGGGTGGTTTCGGATGATGAGCTTACGCCCTTGACCTTGTCTTCCGTGTCTGTGGTTGAGCCCTCTGTCCTTGATGATGTTTCACATTCCCCTATTCATGAAGGTGTTGAGCTCGCTCCTGACGATGTCCCTTTGGCTGCTGTCTTTCCTGCTTCTTTGAGAGAAGTTGTCTCGTCTGTTCCTTTGGCTATTTCGGCTTCTGCTGTTGCTTTGCCCGTAACTTCCTCTACTTTTCAAACTTCCGCGCCTGCTGCTTTGATCGCGGCTTCTCCAACTCATCAACCCTACATGCTTGTTGTTGTTTCATCTCTGCCTGCTTTCATGCCTTCCATTAGGGAAGTAGGGTCTTCCAGCAGAGATATGCGGCAGGTGGTAATAGAGGTTCCAGCTGAGGGGAATCCTTTCAAGAAAACGGGTGAGCCCGAAGTGTGGCTCAAGCCTTTGATAGGTCCCTCTGAGAAAGCCNCTTATAGGCACGGAGCTTATGAAGAGGATTTCAAACACGGACCAGGAGACAAAAGAGTTGCAGGCCGATGCTGATAATTGGAAAGCACAGTATGATAGCCTAAGGATTGACATGGATGCTTTAGAAGAGGAAAGGAGTACTATGAAGCGGCAGATAAGACTCATGGCAGCAGAACTGGCAGTAGAGAAGTCTTCTTCCAGTCAGGCTGATAAAGACAAGAGTGTTCTAGAGTCTTCGGTCGCTGAGCAGTTGTCCCGTGACTCAGATAAAATTAGAGACTTGAAAAATGTAACGACCCGACCGGTCGTTTTGCGTTATCGGACCCCGTTCCCCTAAACGAAACTTCCTATAGCGGATTTTTATAATTTATGACTTGCTGGTACTGGTGGTCCGGGATTCGAAGGTGTTTAGAGTGCTATAGGAACAATTGGTTCCTTAAGGTTGGCCTTTAAGGCCAGGTTTGACTTCTCAACGTTTTGGGTAAATGACCTCAGAATCGAGTTTTTTCAGTTCCGGTAGCTTCGTGTGATGATTTTGGACCTGGGCATATGTTCGGAATGGGTTTCTGATGACCCGGGAGAGTTTTGGTGAAATAAAAAGTTCCTTAAGTTCCTATTGTGGTTTTGGATGTGTTTTTGTGCTATCCAGGTCCGAACGGAATTCTGAGGCCAGGAATCGTTCCGTTATTTCATTTATGACTTGCCTGCAAAATTTGGTGTCATTCTAAGTAGTATGGGTCCGTTCGGCGCGTTGTTAGCGAAGTCTAGAAAACTTAAAGTTCCTAAGTTTGGTTCTTGGGGTTTTGAGGTATGATTTTGAGTTTTAGCGTTGTTTTGGATTTTTCGAAGGCTCGAGCGAGTCCGTATTATGATTTGGGACTTATTGGTATATTTGGACGAGGGCTCGGGTGGGCCCAAGGGCCTCCCAGGCACCCAACGGGGCTAAAAACAAGCTAAAATAGTTGCTGGTGCACCTGATCTGGTGTGACCGTAGGTGCGGTTGCCCATTCGCAGGTGCGGGACCGTGCTGCAGTCCCAAGCATCGCAGGTGCGACGCAGGTGAGGTCCCCCTTTCTCACAGGTGCGGACAAAAATCCAAAGGAGCGGAACCGCTGGTGCGGCCATCCTTCCGCAGGTGCGAACCCAGATCTTCATGTCCAGTTCCGCAGGTGCGGTCCCCGAGCCACAGGTGCGGAATCCCTTTAGGCCAAGCAGTATATATTCTTTGAAACTCGGGATTTCACCCCATGCATTCATTTTCCTCCACAATTAGAGTCTTGTGAGCTTGGGGAGAGCACACCACGACCTAGCTGCTGTCAAGGTAAGTTAATTTCACTTCAACACTAGTTTAATTCATGATCTTCTAGCTAAATTAACTACTAAATCATTGAAAAGTCAAGAATTGGGTAGTAATTTAGGCTTCTTGGGAAATTGGTGAATTACCCATATATTGCCATAAATTCAAGTAGAAATCATATATTAACGATCCTTAGGCTTCGGGTGAGTGATTCCTCCGCGAGTTCCGGAATTCGATCGTGCGGGCCCGGGGTTGGATTTTGGGAATTCTTCAAGAATGTTGAATTATTGAATAAATAGGATAATTTCCCTGCTTTGAGCTTGCATTGATGTCATTGTACCATATTTGGCTAGTTGCGAGTCCTCGAGTGTAGAGTTCGTAGTTCGGGCGCATCTTTGGTCCTCGGGGTAGATTCGACACGAGGTGAGTCTCATTTCTAACCTTGTAACAGGGAATTGTCCCCATAGGTGTTATATATGTTGTGCGTAAATGTTTTGGTGGCTACGTGCGTAAGAAGTGACGAGAGTTCGTACGTGGCGACTATCATGCTATGTCGGGTAGTTTTAGGGCTCACAAGCATGTCTCTATGTGCCTTATATGTATCTTTGGGTGTTCTTTGAGCTGCCTATTGCTTTTGAATTGATATGAAAATGTGGAAAGTTTCATTTGAACTCCTATTTGATCAATCCCTGTTACAGGTATAGCCCCTACTAAGTTATTGATATGTCGATATATATATATGTACGTATGGGAGTCAGCACTTGAATCGCAGGTATGATTCGCGATCGAGGGAAGCTTTATGATAAATCAGTATAAGTGTGTCAGCACTCGAATCGCAGGTATGATTCGCGATCAAGGGAACTTTTATGATAAATCGGTATAAGTGTGTCAACACTCGAATCGAAGGTATGATTCACGATCGAGGGAAGATTTATGGTAATTATACATAAGTGTGTCAGCACTCGAATCGCAGGTATGACTCGCGATCGAGGGAAGATTTATGGTAATTGTATATAAATGTGTCAGCACCCGAGTCGCAGGTATGATTCGCGAGCGGAGGAAGCTTTACGTCTATTTAGTGTCTAGATATTTCCTTATGACTCCGGCCGGTTGTCTTACCCTTATGTGCGCTTGGCTATTTGGTACTGTTTCTATTGATATTGACTTGACAGATATTTGGGGGGAAAAGGAAAGTATACATTGTTGATTATTTTCAGTAGTTTCCTGGATTTCTGTATTTGATAGGTATCTGTTGCCTACTGTCTCACATGTCCACTGCATTTCATTATATCCTGTTTTGTACTATTACCGTTGGACCTTAGTGAGTGTCATGTTGACCTCTCGTCAGTACCTCTTCGAGGTTAGGCGGGATACCCACTGGGTACATATATATTTATGTACTCATGTTGCACTTCTGTACTTAATTGTACAGGTTCTAAGGCTGGTGTTTCTGGTTATCCGACCGGAGCTTGACATATATTCTGGACCTGATTCCACAGTGAGCTGCCTCCTTTGGCGATTCTCAGCAGTGCTATGGAGTTATCTTTTGTTTATTTCTGTCTACTCCTCTCAGACAACAATACAATTTTTATCATCTTTTGTATATTCTACTAGTTCGCCTGTTGACTTGTGACACTAGTTCCTGACACGCGCATAGTAGACTCTCTATTTTGGGACTGTATATATATTGGATCATGATCATTGTGGATGTATTTACTTAAGTTGGTTATTGCTTCCGCTTTTATTTAAATGATCTAAGCTTAAAACTTTGGGAATACGTGGGGTTGGTATGTTAAATAAGGATAATCTCACTAGTAAACAACTACTGGCTTGCCTGATTCCGGTGTTGGGCGCCATCACGACCTGTGTTGGATTTTGGGTCGTGAAAACTTGGTATCAGAGCACTAGGTTCACGTAAGTCTCACGAGTCACGAGCAAACCCAATAGAGTCTTGCGGATCCGTATGGAGATGTCTGTACTTATCTTCAGGAGGCAATAGGGTGTTAGGAAACCTCTATTTGTTCTTATTCTATCGTGCAGTCTATGATTTACTAAATTCATTCTTCTATTCTCTCACAGATGGTGAGGACGCGTGCATCTGAAGTTCCAGATCCGGGAAGGGCCGCTACCCCCATTGTCCGAGGCCTCAGCAGAGGCCAGGGGAGGGCACCGGCCCGTGATAGGGGATGAGGGCTACCCAGAGATATTCCGGTTCCGCCACCAGAGGACCCTATTATAGAGGAGCAGGACGAGGTGCCTCTAGTAGATCCTGCACCAGTAGACTTTATGACGGCGCCAGGCTTCCAGGCAGTCATGGGCCGTATGATGAGATTTATGGACACTATGTCCCAAGCTGGTTTATTTTCAGCAGATCCTGCCATTTCTCAGGCGGGAGAGGGAGCCCAGACCCCTACTGCCCAGGCCGCAGGACCGGCAGCTGCAGCACATCATACCCCGGGTACACTGCCCATGGATGGTACCCAACATGTAGTAGCAGCACCGGATCCCAGACCGTATGCAGATGGCAATCAGCAGAAGATGTTAGACAGATTGACTTGATTGCACCCTCCAGTATTCGGGGCTGAGAGAGGTGAGGATGCCCAGGACCTCATTGATAGGTGCAGGGATAGACTGCATAACATGGGGATCCTAGCGTCCCATGGAGTGGATTTCACCACATTCCAGTTAGAGGGTAGAGCTCGCAGGTGGTGGCAGTCTTATATTCTCAGCAGGGCAGCAGATTCTCCTACTGTCACTTGGGAGCAGTTCACACAGATGTTCTTGGACAGATATATTCCACCCTCTGAGAGGGAAGAGCTACGGGGTCAGTTTGAGCGATTAGAGCAGGGGCAGATGTCCACGACAGATTATGAGGCTAGATTTTCAGAGTTATCACGCCATGCACTTATGATATTACCCACCGATGCTGAGAGAGTACGGAGGTTTGTATCAGGGATGCATCTAGGTATTAGATCTACCATGGCTCGAGAGGTGGAGATGGGTACTCCTTATCAGCTCGTAGTGGAGATTATCAACCAACACTCGCACGATCGAGGGCTATCAGTCGAGGAGCAGGGAGCAGGGTCAGCAGGATAAGAGGGCTAGGTTCTTAGGATATTTCAGGGATGCCCCATCTAGGAGCAGAGGTCGCTTTGGGGGTGGTCAGCCCACCAGGCCTTCTTATTCAGCACCTCCGCCACCTCCCCGAGGTGTTCCAGTTAGGCCCCAGTTCAGTGCCATGCCAGAGCGCTCCTACCGTCCTCCAGTTATTCATAGTTCTCCTAGTGGTTACTCCAGTCACCAGAGATCCTCCAGTTCCTATTTCAATGCTATGCCTGAGAGTTCACATCGCTCTCCGGCCATTCAGGATTCTTCTTCTTCGGGACATCAGGATATGTCACCTGTGAGATGTTATGAGTGCGGGGATCTGGGCCATTTGAGGAGGGCTTGTCCTAGGTTTCGGGGCAAGACAGTGCAACAGGATTATCAGCCTATGAGTTCAGCACCAGTAGTCCGGCCACCTAGAGGTGGAGGACAGGTCGGCAGGGGTCGTCCTAGAGGTGGAGGCCAGTCAAGGGGAGGTCAGGCAGCTCCTGTTCACTCCGGTGGGGGCTCAATCTTGAGGTGCTCCAGCCAGGTTCTATGCTATTTCGGCCAGACCAGATGCAGTGGCCTCCGACGCCGTGATCACAGGTATTATCTTAGTATGTGGTAGAGAAGCTTCAGTATTTTTTGATCCAGGATCTACTTATTCATATGTTTCAGCCCTATTTTCTCCTTTTATGGACGTTTCTCGTGAGTCCTTGGGATCTCCTATATATGTGTCCACTTCCGTGGGCGATTATGTGGTGGTAGACCGGGTGTATCGGTCTTGTGTGATCACTTTCTGTGGGTTTGAGACCAGAGCTGACCTTTTATTGCTCGACATGGTTGATTTTGAGGTTATTCTAGTCATGGATTGGCTATCTCTTTATTATGACGTGCTTGATTTCCGTGCCAAAATAGTTACTTTAGCCATGCCCGAGTCGCCTAGGCTGGAGTGGAGGGGTTCTCAGTTAGTGCAGCTAGCCGGGTTATTTCATTCATGAAGGCTCGACATATGGTCGAGAAGGGTTGTCTGGCCTATCTGGCTTATGTGCGGGACACAATCGCCGAGTCTCCGACGATTGATTCAGTGCAAGTGGTTCAAGAGTTTGCGGATGTATTTCCTTCGGATTTACCGGGCCTGCCTCCGGACTATGATATTGATTTCTGCATTGATTTAGCTCCAGACACCCAGCATATATCCATTCCTCCGTACCGTATGGCTCCGAAAGAGATGAAGGAGTTGAAGGAGCAGCTTGAGGAGTTGTTAGCTAAAGGGTTCATCAGACCGAGTGTATCACCGTGGGGTGCTCCAATTTTATTTGTGAAGAATAAGGATGGGTCTATGCGGATGTGTATTGATTACCGCCAGTTGAATAGGGTGACCATTAAGAACAAGTATCCCTTACCGCGCATCGATGATTTGTTTGACCAATTTCAGGGTGCTCGTGTGTTTTCTAAGATTGATTTGCGATTGGGGTATCATCAGTTGAGGATTCGGGCTTCAGATGTTCCGAAGACTGCTTTTCGTACCAGATATGGCCATTACGAGTTCCTAATAATGTCCTTTGGCCTGACTAATGCCCCAACAACATTCATGGATTTGATGAATAGGGTGTTCAGGCCGTATATTGATTCCTTTGTCATTGTCTTCATTGATGACATTTTGATTTACTCACATAGCCTGGGGGAGCACGAGCAGCATTTGCGAGTTGTGCTCCAGACTTTGCGAGAACAGAAGCTATATGCTAAGTTCTCCAAGTGTGAGTTTTGGTTGCGTTCCGTGGCATTTTTGGGGCATGTGGTATCCGGAGAGGATATCAAGGTTGATCCTCAGAAGATTGAGGCAGTTCAGAGTTGGCCGCGTCCTACTTCAGTTATAGAGATCAGGAGCTTTCTGGGCCTAGCAGGTTATTATTGCTGAATTGTGGAGGGTTTCTCTTCTATTGCAGCTCTATTGACTAGATTGACTCAGAAGAATGCCCTGTTTCTATGGTATGACGAGTGTGAGGTGAGCTTTCAGAAGCTCAAGACAACATTGACCTCAGCACCAGTTCTAGTATTGACGTCCGGTTCTGGGATGTACACAGTATATTGCGAAGCTTCACGCGTTGTCTTGGGGTGTGTATTGATGCAGGAGGTGAGAGTTATTGCTTATGATTCACGCCAGCTGAAGGTTCATGAGAAGAATTACCCTGTGCACGATTTGGAGTTGGCGGCAATTCCTCACTCTCTTAAGATTTGGAGGCACTACTTGTATGGAGTGTCTTGTGAGGTTTATACAGACCATCGTAGCTTGCAGCACTTATTCAAGCAGAAGGATCTTAATTTGAGGCAGCGCAGATGCTTTGAGTTGTTGAAAGATTATGATATCACTATTCTTTATCACCCGGGCAAGGCAAATCTGGTAGCAGATCGCCTAGTGAGGTTAGACAAGCCTCGTCGAGTTTTAGCACATGTGGATGCTCAATCTTCGTTATTGGGGGAGATTAAGGCCCGGCAGTTCTATGATCTGTACTTAGCAGAGCTTCGGGAGACAATGGTTCAGGGTAGGGCCAAAGAGGCTACTATTGGCGAGGATTGTGTTCTGAGACTTTAGGGCTGCTTATGTGTTCCTAATGTTGATGGCCTGAGGGAGAGGATTCTAAAGGAGGCACACAGTTCGCGGTATTCTATTCATCCTGATGCTACGAAGATGTATTGTGACTTGAAGCATCATTTCTGGTGGAGACGGATGAAGAAGGACATTGTGGAGTATGTGACTAGGTGTTTTAATTGTCAGCAAGTGAAGTATGAGCACTAGAGGCCAGGAGGCCTAATTCAGCAGATGCCCATTCCTGAGTGGAAATGGGAGCGCATCGCTATGGACTTCATGGTTGGGTTGCCTCGGACTTTGCGGAAGGTGGACGCGATTTGGGTCATTGTGGATAGATTGACCAAATCGACGCATTTAATTCCAGTAGCTACTACATATACTTCTGAGAGGTTGGCCCAGATTTACATTCGGGAGATAGTCCGGTTGCATGGTGTTCCGGTGTCCATTGTATCATATCGAGGTCCTCAGTTCACCTCGCACTTCTGGAGAGCATTGCATAGTGAGATGGGCACCCAGATAGACCTCAGCATAATATTTCACCCTCAGACTGATGGTCAGTCAGAGCGTACAGTTCAGATATTGGAGGACATGCTCAGGGCATGTGTGATTGACTTCGGAGGTCAGTGGGACCAGTTCTTGCCTTTGGCCGAGTTTGCTTACAATAATAGTTATCAGTCCAGCATTGAGATGGCACCATTTGAGGCTTTGTATGGTCGGCATGTCATTCCCCTATCGGGTGGTTTGAGCCGGGCGAGGCTAAGTTATATGGCACCGACCTGGTGAGGGATGCCTTGGAGAAAGTGAAGTTGGTTCAGGAGAAGCTCCGTACATCACAGTCCAGACAGAAGAGTTACGCGGATCAGAGGGCGCGTGAGGTATCATTTATAGAGGGAGATAGGGTCCTGTTGAAAGTCTCACCTATGAAGGGTATTATGAGGTTTGGGAAGAAGGTCAAGTTGAGCCCGAGGTTTATAGGTCCATTCGAGGTGTTGAGGCGAGTTGGGGAGGTTGCTTATGAGCTGTCCTTGCCTCCCAGTTTATCAGGAGTTCATCCAGCGTTTCATGTGTCCATGCTCCGTAGATACCACACCGACTTCTCCCACGTGGTTGATTTCAGCAGTATTCGGTTGGATGAGAGTTTGGGCTACGAGGAGGAGCCAGTTGCTATTATTGATAGACAAGATCGCCAGTAGAGGTCCAAGAGAGTTTCTACCGTAAAGGTCTAGTGGAAGGGCCATCCAGTTGAGGAGGCGACCTGGGATTCCGAGGAGGACATGCGGAGAAGATATCCACACATATTCAGCACTTCAGGTATGATTCTAGACCCGTTCAAGGATGAATGTTTGTTTAAGAGGTGGAGAATGTAACGACCCGACCGGTCATTTTGTGTTATCGGACCCCGTTCCCCTAAATGAAACTTCCCATAACAGCTTTTTATGATTTATGACTTGCGGAAACTGGTGGTCCGGGATTCGGAGGTGTTTAGAGTGCTATAGGAACAATTGGTTCCTTAAGGTTGGCCTTTAAGGCCAAGTTTGACTTCGGTCAACATTTTGGGTAAACGACCTCGGAATCGAGTTTCATCAATTTCGGTAGCTTCGTGTGATGATTTTGGACCTGGGCGTATGTTCGGAATGGGTTTCTGATGACCCAGGAGCGTTTCGGCGCCCAATATTGAAATAAGAAGTTCCTTAAGTTCCTATTGTGGTTTTGGACGTGTTTTTGTGCTATCATGGTCCGAACGGAATTCCGATGCCGGGAATAGTTCCATTATGTCATTTATGACTTGCCTGCAAAATTTGGTGTCATTGCGAGTAGTATGGGTCGGTTCGGCGCGTTGTTAGCGAAGTCTAGAACACTTAAAGTTCCTAAGTTTGGTTCTTGGGGTTTTGAGGTGTGATTTTGAGTTTTAGCGTTGTTTTGGATTTTCCGAAGGCTCTAGCGAGTCCGTATATGATTTGGGACTTGTTGGTATATTTAGACGAGGGCTCGGGAGGGCCCACGGGCCTCCTGGGCACCCAACGGGGCTAAAAACTAGCTAAAATAACTGCTGGTGCACCTGATCTAGTGTGACCGCAGGTGCGGTTTACCAGTCGCAGGTGCGGGACCGCTCCTGCGGTCCCAAGCATCGCAGGTGCGACCCTAGGTGAGGTCCCCCTTTCCCGCAGGAGCGGAACCGCTGGTGCAGCCATCCCTCCGCAGGTGTGAACCCAGCCCTTCCTGTCCAGTTCCGCAGGTGCGATCCCCAGGTCGCAGGCGCGAGACCGCAGGTGCGGTCCTTGAGCCGCATGTATGGAATCCCTGTAGGCCAGGCAGTATATATTCTTTGAAACTCGGGATTTCACCCCATTCATTGATTTTCCTCCACCATTAGAGTCTTTTGAGCTTAGGGAGAGCACACCACGACCTAGCTGCTGTCAAGGTAAGTTAGTTCCACTTCAACACTAGTTTAATTTATGATCTTCTAGCTAAATTAACTACTAAATCATTGAAAAGTCAATAATTGGGTAGTAATTTAGGGTTCTTGGGAAATTGGTGAATTACCCATCTATTGCCATAAATTCAAATAGAAATCATATATTAACGATCCTTAGGCTTCGGGTGAGCGATTCCTCCGCGAGTTTCAGAATTCGATCGTGCGGGCCCGGAGTTGGATTTTGGGAATTCTTCAAGAATGTTGAATTATTGAATCAATAAGATAATTTCCCTACTTTGAGCATGCATTGATGTCATTGTACCATATTTGGCTAGTTGCGAGTCCTCGGGTGTAGAGTTCGGAGTTCGGGCGCATCCTTGGTCCGCAGGGTAGATTCGACACGAGGTGAGTCTCCTTTCTAACCTTGTAAGAGGTAATTGTCCCTATAGGTGTTATATATGTTGTGCGTAATTGTTTTGGGGGCTACGTGCGTACAAAGTGACGAGAGTCCGTACGTGGCTCACAAACATGTCTCTATGTGCCTTATATGTATCTTTGGGTGTTCTTTGAGCTGCCTATTGCTTTTGAATTGATATGGAAATGTGGAAAGTTGCACTTGAACTCCCAGTTGATCAATCCCTATTACAGGTATATCCTCTACTAAGTTATAGATATGTCGGTGTATATACGTATGTATGGGAGTCAACACTCGAATCGCAGGTATGATTCGCGATCGAGGGAAACTTTATGATAAATCGGTATAAGTGTGTCAGCACTCGAATCGCAGGTATGATTCGCGATCGAGGGAAACTTTATGATAAATCGGTATAAGTGTGTCAGCACTCGAATCGCAGGTATGATTCGCGATCGATGGAAGCTTTATGATAAATCGGTATAAGTGTGTCATCACTCGAATCTAAGGTATGATTCGCGATCGAGGGAAGCTTTATGGTAATTATACATAAGTGTGTCAGCACTCGAATCGCAGGTATGATTCGTGATCGAGGGAAGCTTTATGCTAATTGTATATAAATGTGTAAGCACCCGAGTCGCAGGTATGATTCGCGAGCGGGGGAAGCTTTACGTCTATTCAGTGTCTAGATATTTCCTTATGACTCTGGCCGGTTGTCTTAGCCTTATGTGCGCTTGGCTATTTGGTACTGTTTCCATTGATATTGACTTGACAGATATTTGGGGGGGAAAGGAAAGTGTACATTGTTTCTTATTTTCAGTAGTTTCCTGGATTTCTGTATTTGATAGGTATCTGCTGCCTACTGTCTCACATGTCTACTGCATTTCTTTATATCCTGTTTCGTAATATTACTGTTGGACCTTAGTGAGTGTCATGTTGACCTCTCGTCACTACCTCTTTGAGGTTAGGTGGGATACTCACTGGGTACATATATATTTATGTACTCATGCTGCACTTCTGTACTTAATTGTACAGGTTCTGAGGCTGGTGTTTCTGGTTATCCGACCGGAGCTTGACATATATTCTGGACCTGACTCCACGGTGAGATGCCTCCTTTGGCGATTCTCAGCAGTGATATGGAGTTATCTTTTGTTTATTTCTGTCTACTCCTCTCAGACAGCATTACAGTTTGTATCATCTTTTATATATTCTACTAGTTCACATGTTGACTTGTGACACTAGTTCCTGGCACGCGCATAATAGACTCTTTATTTTGGGACTGTATATATATTGGATCATGATCGTTGTGGCTGTATTTACTTAAGTTGGTTAATGTTTCCACTTTTATTTAAATGATCTAAGCTTAAAACTTTGGGAGTACGTGGGGTTGGTATGTTAAATAAGGATAATCTCACTAGTATACAATTGTTGGCTTGCCTGATTCCGGTGTTGGGCGCCATCATGACCTGTGTTGGATTTTGGGTCGTGACAAAAAACTTGTTGGGGCAGCAGGAGGAATAATCAGGCAAGCTCATGCAATCACTCACTCGTACTCAAGAGGACCTTCGTAAGGCTTTAGACAAAGCTCAAACTCTAGAGGAGTCGATTGTACCGTTAAGGGACGCCCATGAAGCTGCGGAAGCGGAGAAGGACGGATTGAGAGCTGAGCTTCAAGTATGGGTAAAGGAGTATGAAGATCTTGAAGAGGTGGTTGTTGTCGATGTGAGCTGGGCGTACATGAATTCGCGCCTTGACACATTGATGGAAATGAGTCAAGAGGGTTTCGACCTTAGTGCTGAAATAGCTAAAACTAAGGAAGCCATGGAGAAAGCTCAACAAAGTCATAACCTTTCTTCACCTGATGGTGAGACTCCAGCCGCTCATGCCTCTTCATCCCTAGTTACTCCCGCTCCTTCTGCCAGTGAAGTCAATCCCTCTCTTTGAAGAAGTTTAGTTGGTTCATCCCCCCCCCCTTTTTTTTTCTTTGTCCCAATTGTTGGTTACCCCCAGCCCCATCGGGGGTAAATTTGAATTTCTTTAAAGTCCCTAAATGACAACTTAGGGGCATCTCAATGTATATATAAAATTCCATACGGCTAAGTATAAGTTAATACTTAGTTTTTTTCTTAGCTGTTTTAATATATTAATGCTAATATGACTTTTGTTGAGTTTTTGTTTCACTCTTTAA
>ML318696.1:0-69359 GCA_005239505.1 Nicotiana paniculata
GCGCATAAAATGTAAGGTATATCACATGTTAAACTATGCAATTTAGTCTCGCATCAATTATTTTGATAAAGTGAAGATAGGTTGCAAGCTTTTTATTGACTTTTAATGGTGATTTGTGCTACAACATGTCCCAAACCCATGAACCCCATAGATTTGATATTGTTATTTTTGGAAGAGTGTTTATACTCAATTATCAAGCTGGCTTGGGAGGGTGAGGGAATACATATCCCACAAAGAAGGTTTTATACAAACAGTGATTACCAAGTGTTTGATAAAATGTCTCGAAGGAAATGTTTTCCCCAAATGGAGACGAGTCTCCAATAATGATAGACTATTGCTATTGAGGTTGATAAACATGGAATTTATGTGTACGGTGGCTCGACAGAGTTGGGGTATACTGCTAACTACGGTGTTGTTCATAGTGTGCTAGTTGACTTGAGAAGGTGAAGTATGAGTAACCTTGAATTAATTGACAGACCATGGGATACTATTTTAAGTGCGGGGTCGTTACAACCAATTCTTTTATCTAATTCATGGGTCGAAAAGTTGATTGTTGGTTTTGTGTGTAGGTACATTGATCATGGTCCATTTAACACCCGATGTAAAACCTTAAGCCAAGAACAAAGCCCCATCCAAGGGTAAGTGATCCATTTCTGCCCCACCTACTAAAAAGAGGAATATTAGTGAGGTTGTGACTAGTAATCAATGTCAGCTTGCTTAGGGAGTTTTACGTGAGGTGGTATCTTGAGGATGAAGAGCAGTTTGTGCCTATCCATGAGAGATTCATTGACATTTTTGTTAGTGCACTATGTAACTATTTGGCGACACATGATATTTCACATGCTCCATTGGTCAATTTTATTACCCAGCCATCCTATAGAGATATTAAACACACTTTGTGTGGTGTCAATTCCAATGCTACTTGAATTCAAGATGAAAGGACTAAAAGCTGCATTAAATCTCCAAGGATGAAGTACTACTCGATTGCTAAAGAATTGTTGAAGTTGGTGACGCGAGGCTGCTACCATCTTACCATGACACATACATTTGTAGGGACAGAGTTTACAAAGTGTATTTTTTGATAATAGGATAATGGGTTAATGTGGGACGACCGATATGCCACCAGATGACACATTATTTGAGGAAGGAGGGGTAGATGAGGAGTCAGAGTTGGACATGATTATTCTTGTCGCTCTCTATGCCACAAATATCACTAGAATCCGTGCGAAGGAATTAAGGGTGAGATGGTTTTGACCAATGTCAAGTGTCATGCTTGTGATAATAGCTTCATGTCTCATTTCCATGGGATGCTTGATTTACAATTGTAGATTGGTGGTAGATATGCCACTATAGAGGAGCGTACACAGTTGAATTAGCCATTTCCGTTCAATGATCATGGCCAACACTTGGTGGGGATTGCAGTGACCAGAGGTTGCCCGTTGATGAGAGCATCAACACTCCTGAGCATTTTGAGCACCAAGAGGTTGATGAGCTTGAGGAGGATGCTGACTAGGGATATGAGGATTTAGAAAATGATGTTATTGGGAGGAGGCCGACAGAGCCTTATTTACTGAGGATGGTTGTGATAACTGACCAAGGAAGTTTTTGTTCACCCTTCCTAATTATGTTATAATTATGCATTGAAGATACTGCATCTTTTAAGTGCGGGATGGGAGACTCCATTTGGTTTGTAGTAGTATTATCTTAGTACCATGTTAGCTTCTTCTTTTTTACTTGTAGTTCCTTTTTCTTTTTATAGTTAGCTTTTCGTTTCTTATTATAGAATTGCTTGTTTAGATTTGTAAAACCATTAGTTTAGGAGTTAGCTATGTAGTATTCTAGTAGATGCTTAATTTGAAAAACAAATTATGGAATGTAAAGAAAATAGAAAACATTGGACTTTTCCCGACGATGGATCTCCTACATAGTTTTCTTAAGAGATTAAAGTATAAACAAAAATACATGTATACGGTAGAACTGCGGAAGTCCGATTTTAATGCTTCTACAGCGTTCCAAGCCTCGACCGCGACTATATCAGGACGGAATCTGAAGTTCAATCCCGAGGTTCATTCCTCGAGGAAGCATTCCGAGGGTTCGATACACCTCGAGGAAGGGCAAAAATTGAAGACCATCATGGAAAAATGGGAAGTTCCAAAAGACACATGGTTAAAGCTGACCAAATCTGCAAGAGTAGTACAAGTCCGTACTGTGACATTAAATAGGTTTAATAGCTACCTGTCTTTGTGATAATCGCACGTGTACTATGTTGGGACACCCCCCCCCCCCCCCATATATAAAGGGGAACCTTGTCACTTTGTAACACACATGATACTCAATATACAAGAACAAGAACATTCCATGCTCTCTAACTCAAATATTCTCTATAATTGTTTCATTGATTTATTTCCTTTCTTTTATTATGTTCATTAATTGTTATTTGTTATTACTCATTATTGATCATAAAGAGGCCATCTCCGAGGCATTCGATACTATTGAATCATTTTTGACCGCCCCTTATCAAGCTCTCAGCTCGACCTCGAGGCCCATTCCAACCCAGCTCGAGGCCCCGTTCCCCAGCTGCTTGGTTTGCACAATCTCATCTTCCTACGCCCTTATCTCATTTTATTACTTCTCACTTAGCAGTTGTTGCCTACACAACTAGTATTAAAATATATCATGTATTTTTAGAACCACAAATTTAAATATAACTGTAATTACCATTTTCCAGGTAAAACGTTTGGCGCTCACCGTGGGGCTAAAAATAATAGTGATTGTTTTGATGCTAGTTTCCTGAAAATGCAAGTTATTCTTTGCACTTTTTCTTGTCCAAGAAATGTGAATTTCAGGTCAAAAAAATGTCTAACTCAATAAATACACATGGAAACAACAGTCCTGAAAATCAGGGAGAGAGCGGTGCAGCTGCTTTAGGCACCGGTATACCGCCGCAAAACCTTGAAGGGGCACCGATACAAATCCCTGTTGATAAAGGATCACGCAACACTCTGCATGTCAACATAAGCTCCCGTACAGATGGAAATGTATGTGGAGAAGATCGGTACGAAGCGCGGAGAACTCTCGCTCGAAAAAAGTGGCCCAATTGATCAACCAAAGGTATCTTCGAGGATTTCTCGACGATGTTCCAATAACCACTTCCGAGAAAGATGATCGAACGGGGAAGATGGGCTGGAAGAACTCCAACACGTCGTTCACGTAATTATTGGAGAGACCGATGTCCTCCAAGAAACCATGTTCAAATGGGCCAAAGTGCCCATTACCTCCAAAGAACGAACTCCAAGTTATATGCTCGAAGGAACTGTTGTGTTCAATAAAGAAGATATTGAAGCCCTGTCCCAACCACATAGTGATGCGCTAGTAATTTCTTTTCTCTTAAATAACATTCAAATTAAACGTGTGCTCGTGGATCCAGGTAGCTCGGGAAATATAGAAGTAATGGAGCGGCTCAAGTTTCTCGACCAAATCATGCCCGACTCTCGATCCCTTAGTGGATTTAACATGACGAGCGAAACGATGAATGGGGAAATAATCCTCCCAGTCAATGTGTCCAGTACGAGTTGGGATGCCAAGTTTCATGTCATCATGGGTAACAAGAGATATAACGCCTTGCTGGGAAGGCCATGGATATACCACATGAGGGCGGTACCGTCGACACTCCACTAGATGTTGAAATTCCCAACTAAAGTTGGCATGAAAATGGTGTATGGAGAGCAACACGCGGCAAAGGAAATTTTTGGAGTGTATGACATGGCACTGGTGCCCATATACTCCACCCCGGAGGGCACAAGAAATGAACAGGTCCCCGAGGATGATGAAGAAGACTTCCTCACCCCTCGAACCTTTGTCTCCCCCGAAGAATCAGACGCAGCAAAATCAACGGTCGAACACCTGGAGCAAGCTGTCCTGATTAAACATATTCCAGATCGAAAGGTATACCTGGGAACGAGATTAACCCCCAAACTCAGGAAGAAGCTCATTCAATTTCTTATTAACAACGTTGACTACTTTGATTAGTCCCACTTAGACATGACAGGGATCCCACCGGAAGTAACCACCTATCGACTAAGCGTCGACCCCAGGTTCAAATGGGTGAAGAAGAAAAGGAGGCCTCAGTCCGAGATAAAACATGCGTTCATCAAAGACTATGTAACGAAACTCCTCAAAATAGGGTCCATCAGGGAAGTAAAATATCCCGAATGTTTGGCCAATGTGGTAGTGGTTCCCAAAAAGGGTAACAAACTAAGAATGTGCGTAGATTATAAGGACTTAAATAAAGTATGCCCTAAAGATTCATTCCCGTTCCCCAACATCAATCCATTGATTGATGACACGGCTGGCCACGAGATCCTCACCTTTCTCGATGCCTACTCTAGGTATAATCAAATCCAATTGAACCTCGAGGATAGGTAAAAGACTTATTTTATCACGAAGTATGGCACGTATTGCTACAATGTAATGCCCTTCACGTTAAAAAGCGTAGGGGCCACATACCAATGCCTAGTTAATAAGATGTTCGAACGTCAAATAGGAAAATCCATTGATGTTTACATTGACGACATGCTAGTTAAGTCCCTGCGCAGAGGACCATTTGATTAATTTGCAGGAAACTTTCGACATCCTTAGAAATTACAACATGAAGCACAACCTCGAGAAATGCACCTTCGGTGTAGGATCGGGCTAATTTTTAGTCTTCATTGTATCAAACAGGGGAACTGAAATCAACCCCGACAAAATCAAAGCCATCGAAGAATAACAGTGGTGAACAATGTGAAAGCCGTACAGCGGCTGACCGGGTGGATAGCGGCGTTATGCCGATTAATCTCGAGATCGTGAGGTCGGAGCCATCACTTCTTCTCACTGATTGAAAAGAGAAACAACTTTGAGTGGACCCCGGAGTGCCAACACGCCTTGGAAGAGTTAAAACGGCATCTCTCAAGCCCTCATTTGCTCCACACCTAGAAGGAGGACAAAACGCTATATCTGTATTTGGCAGTGTCTGAGGTAGCGGTAAGTGGCGTGTTGGTTTGAGATGAGCAAGGTACAAAATTCTCTGTCTACTATGTGAGTCGTACCCAGGGAGATGCTGAAACTAGGTATCCACATTTAGAAACATTAGTTCTTGCATTAATAAGTGCATCTCGGAAATTGAAGCCCTATTTTCAATGCCACCATATATGTGTTTTAACGGCATATCCTCTTTGAAATATATTGCATAAATCCGAATTATCGGGCAGACTATAAAAATGGGTCATCGAGCTCGGGGGTATGATAACGAATACCAGCCTCGAACGGCTATCAAGTCCCAAATATTGGTGGACTTCGTGGCCGTCTTTGTGCCCATCCTCGTGCCCGAGGCAGAAAATGAACTTTTACAAAAATCGGGCACAACATCAAGGGTATGGGCCTTATTCACCGACGGTGCCTCAAACATGAAAGGATCCGGGCTCGGCATAGTTCTGAAGCCACCTACAGGTGGCTTGATTAGACAATCTATAAAAACTGCAATTTTGACTAACAACGAAGCCGAGTATGAGGCTATGCTTGAAGGAGCAGAAATCATCGAAGCAAAATGTGATTACCTTCTGGTAGTAAACTAGACATATAGAAGCTTCGAGGTTCGAGAGGGCATGATGCAACAATACCTAGACAAACATCAAGTCACTTTGTATCGCTTCAAAGAATGGACTCTGGTCTACATACCTCGAGAGCAAAACAGCGAGGCAGATGTACTGGCAAACCTGGGATCTTCCCTCGAGGAAGACGACATACTCCCCGGTGTTGTTATTCAGCTATCCAAATAGGTGATTAAAGAAGGTCGTGCCGAAATCAACTCCACCAGCCTGATGTGGGATTGGAGAAATAAGTACATTGATTATTTAGGAAGTGGGAAGCTACCCGCAGACACAAAAGAATTAAGGACCCTTCGGACCAAGGAAGCCCGATTTTCACTCGACGAGAATGGAACTTTATACAGAAGAACCTTCGACGGGCCCTTGGCAGTATGCTTGGGGACAGGAGATACCGACTACGTGCTCCGAAGAAACCATGAGGGCACCTGCAAAAATCACTTTTGTGCGGATTCCTTAATTCGAAAGGTGATCAGAGAAGGTTACTATTGGGACATCATGTAAAGAGACACCAAAGAATTCGTCCGAAAATGCGACAAATGTCAAAGATCTGCGTTAATGATCCATCAACCCGGCGAACATCTGCATCCAGTCTTGTCACCATGGCCTTTCATGAAATGGGGAATGGACATCGCCGGTCCCCTACCAACGGAGCCAGGTAAGGCTATATTTATTCTATTTATGACTAAATAGTTCTCGAAACGGGTGGAAGCAGAGGCCTATGAGATGGTAAGAGAAAATGAAGTCATAGACTTCATCTAGGATCACATCATGTGCCGATTCAGGATCCCCTCTGAGATAACGTACGATAACGGGAGGCAGTTCGTCGGAGGAAAAGTGACAAAGTTTTTTGAAGATGACAAAATCAAAAGAATCCTATTAACGCCCTACCACCCATGTGAAAATGGTCAGGCCGAGTCCATGAACAAGAGCATCATTCAAAACGTGAGAAGAAGTTAGAAAATGCAAAAGGAAGATGGAGAGAGATACTACACGAGGTGTTGTGGGCATATCGGACAACCTCTAAATCAAGCACAGGAGATGCCACCGAGGACCCAAACAGTGAGGCTATGACTACAACCCTCGAGCTATTAGATGAGAAGCGAGAAGCTTCACTGGTCCGGATGGTCTCCCAAAAATAGAGAATCGAAAGATACTATACCAGGAGAACAAACCTCTGACATTTCGGAGTTCGGAACTTAGTCCTAAGAGAAAACACCCTAAGCACTCAAAACCCTAATGAAGGGAAGCTATGCCCGGGCTCGGAAGGACCGTACCGTCCTCGGAGTAATCGACAAAGAGTCATATAAACTTGTTACCATGGAAGGCGAGCAACTTCCAAACAATTGGAACATATCAATGCTCAGGCGCTATTATTGCTAGGGTATAACTTCCTCCCTTTTCGTATGAGCTTCGCAATAATTTCTCGAAGTTGCCTCGTGAAAAACACCTCGAAGTCCTTGGGTTATAAAGCATGCATTGCGCTCATTTTCCCTCATGTCGAATTTTTATCCCAAATGAGTTTTGCCAACGAGGTTTTCAACGAGGCGACACCTATATGCTACCTGAGCAGAACTCACCAAGTATTCAAGGGTTCTCTTTGATCAATCTCGAATACTGAGGGGCGTCCCCTCGAGATCAATAAAATATGCCGAAGAGGGCCTCGACGGGAGAATAATGTATCGGACCAAATGGTCGAATGAACTGTGTCCACGCAGAATAATCGAACCCTCGGTGGTGAAAACATGTATACTTGTACCAAGTAATCAAAGGATATTCTCTTATCATCAAAACACTTCGCGCTTCAAAGAAGTTCGCTATTTTTTCAAGAAACAGCCCCAGGGCTAGAACTACCGAACGCTTGGACTAACACCCAAAAGTCAAAGCCATAATACCTCAGGGCCGGCAACTTCAAGTTCGTTATCCATCCATGAGGCAATGTCAACAACATAAGCCCTCAATGAGGCAATATCAATAATATAAGCCCTTCATGATGAAATATGAACAATCTAAGCCCTCAACGAGGCAACATTAAAATTATAAGACCTTAAAAAGGCATAACCTCGACTCAGGAACTGTCCTCGACAGTCACCCCATCGATTTACCAAAAACTCAAAGCCATAAGACCTCAGGGTCGGAAACTTCGAACTCATAAGCCCTCCATAAGGCACCAGTGTAAGCCCTCAATCAAAGCATATACAAATTTGTGAGACCTTAAAAGGCATAATCCCGATATCAATGTCAAGGCTATATTTTCGAACTTGTAAGACACCTAAAAAGTCATACCCTAAATATAGACACCGAGACTATCCCATTCGGGGAGTAAAAGTATATGGACAAATACAATGACCACCGTCATAAGGCTTCGACCAAACTAATGCAACTCGGAGACGTCTGACAGTTGCCATAAAATCACAAGCCTCCAATTACTTTGAAAAACCTTCAAAAAGAATTGGTTAAAATTCGTACCGACCCAATGCGTAAGAGCCTGAGTCGCCAGCCACATTAACGGTCATACCGACCCAATGCGTAAGAGCCTAAGTCACCATCTTAAAAAGCCTCAGGGCCGATGAGCTCGAACCGAAACCCGACTCGAAGACTGAGTCGGAAATGTTTAACTACAGCGCCTAAGGGCCAAATGCATAAGAGCCTAATCGCCAGTACTAAAAAGCCTCAAGGCTGACTTAAAGAACCCAAGGGTCGATGAGCTCGAATCAAAACCCCAGCCACACTAAAGGTTGTACCAACCCAATGCGTAAGAGCCTAAGTGCCAGCCTAAAAAGCCTCAGGGCCAATTTATAACCCCAAGGGTTTCATTTCTAAGTCCCATTCATCGGACTAATCCTCGATAGGTATCAAAGCCTATTTCAAGAGACTAGAAAAGAACTAACGAAAGGCCTTTTATATATGATGAAAGTTCACAAAGCTCCTTTACAATGCTCAAAGTCGGAGTCCTTATACAGGAAAAAAGAATAAATGAAAAACTAATCTATTACTGAGGTGTGCCTTCAATGACTCCCTCAGAGGGTATGCTTCCAGCAGATTGGCCCTCGGCCCCCAGATCTTCAACGGCCTCTTCCCCTCGAGGACTTTACCCTCATCTCCATCATCTTCCGAGCCACTGCTCGAATCATCTTCGAAAGCAAGCAGGGCCTCTGATTTCTTTTTCTAGGGTCTTCACCCCCTCGATCTCAGCAAACAAATCGAGGCCCCATGCACGTATATCCTCGAGAGCTTACCTCCGAGACTTTAATAGGGCATGCTCTAGAGCTCGGGCAAGTTCAAGCTCGGCCTCCTCGGCTGGTTTCCTGGCCTGGGCATTTTCAGCAACAACATCAACTTTATATGAGTCTATGAGCGCATTGGCTTCAGCCTTAATTAAAGATAGCGTGGTGACCGATTCAGCATAGAGGTCCTTATATTTACTACTTTCAGCCTTGCATCCCAAAAGCAATGGTCAAGCGAGGTTAACTTCCCTTGGAGGGCGTCCCTCTCAGAGGTTATCTCATTCGCACACTGCTTAAACCCAAGGATCTCAGCATCCCTAGCTCTAAATCCTTCTCGCATCAGGGCATCTTTCTCCTTAAGCTACAAATATCAGCCAGATAAGTGTCGAGTACTGATATCGGGCGAGAACAAAAAAGAAACATACAGAAGGCTATGTTACCTTCTCATCAAGATCGCTCCATTTCCGAGATACCATTTCTAAACGGGCTCAGAGGTCCAACACTTTCCTCCTTTTGGGCAAGAAGAGCCCTGAGCTCGTCCACCTCTAATAGAAATCTTCTACACTCCCCCTCGTAATGGGTCAACTCAGATTGGAACTTGGCCGTGGTCCGATTATAAAGAACTTTTTCCTGAAAGAATTAAAGAAGGAGAGTCAAAGAAATAATAATCAATGCTCGGAACAATCGACGAAGAAGTTACTTCTTTGCAAATACTTTCAGCCTCCTCGAAAATTAACATGGCAGTAAGTTCAAGATTCTTCTCGGCCATAGTAAAGAGTCCCTCGACTACGTCTTTCCCTCCAAATATGCCCCCGCATAGGAAGATTCTATATTATGGCCATTATGTGTCTCTGTCGGAGGAAATGTTGAAACCGGCAGAGAATCACCTACATCAATAACCCCGGATAGATCGATCGGGGCCTCCGGTTTGCGCCTAAGCTCCCGCAACTCATCCGCCGAGTGTCCTGCGGCCCGAGGAATATTTCGGCTGGCAATCGACTCAGCGACATCATCTGACCTACCCTCAAAAACCTCTTCGGCCCCAGGTAGAATGGCATCATCGACTTCTGATCTAGGAGCCCTCGGCTCAACAGTCATCGAATCAGCAAAGAGAGAAGCAGTTACGCTTCCACTTCCCTCAGGCAATATCGGGAAATCTTTTTTCTCGTCTAAAGCCGTAGAGGTGGCCTTGGACATTTGGACGGTAACCCTCTTTGGCTCCAAAGGCTCGGTCGATTATTCCCCCTTTCTCTTTATCCCCTCATTTGGTTTTGGGATATTTGCTTCCCCAGGCGATGTTTCTCTCATCAAAGAGGCCTCCCCTAGGCCTGCATAAACATAGAACGTAAGGATTTAGTATTCAGGGGGCGTCTCTTTTAAGAAAATAATTCAGGTATTGCGAAAGGAAAGGCCCCACCATGATTTTTAGCTTCCTAATGGCCCCTGGCCAGGTCGTTCCATACGCACTCAGCATACGGGCAAGTAGAATCAAGCTGGCGAATCCAGCTCGAGAGATCCTTAACCACATCAGGGTACCACACAACAGCTGCATCATCATAGGGAATTAGTTCAAGAGAGAGCTATCCTAAAGGAAAATTATGGTATTAACTTACGGTATCCTTTCGAATGGAATCAAATCTGAGGTCCTAACACGAACAAAGAGGCTCATCCACCCTCTGTCCTTGCCTTCATCGGTGCAAGCGAAGAAAACCTTTGAGGACCAACATTGAAGTTTAATCAGACCACCCCGATAAAGTCGGGGACTGTACATTCTAATCAAGTAGTCAATGGTGAAAGGCATCCCCTCAACCATATTTGCAAAATTCCTAATCATGTAAATGGTATGCTAGAATGATGGGTGAATCTGGCCGAGCGTCACTTGATATCGCTTGCAGATATCGAGAACGACGGGGTATATCGACGTAGAAGATGGCCCCACCAGGCCTAGGGTAAATGGATAGGTGTATACGCTGAGGAAGTCAATTTTTTGGGTCGTTATGTCTTCCTCCCGAGAGGAATCTCTACTTGAACCACATATCCCCAGTGGCAGTCGGCCTTCACTTTTTCGATGTTTGTTATTCGGCTAACATATCGGGATATGGGTTCACATCGCCCCGACTTCAGGAAAGGTTTGTCGACCTTAAAGTCAGAGGTTGTTTTGCAGGGTTCGGGGATGCACTCCTCGGTATTTGGGGGAACAATTTCCTTACCAGTAGAGGAATGAGAAGATGAGAAGGCTTTGTCATCTCATAGAATAGTTTTGGAGGCCTTCGTCATTCCTGTTAAAAGATGTCGAAGGAAATGAGAGGAAGCTAATCAGGAAAGGGTTACAAGAAAGGGGTAATGAGATCTCCTTTTAGAAAAGGTTAGAAGAAGTAGTGAAAGGTGAGGGGCATGAGAAGGAGTATTTATAGAGGCCAACAGTGCGCGTTGAGGAAGGCCAAAAGGCAGCCAACCGCCGTAATAAATTGAATATTTTAGACTATGCGAATTTGGCTTTTGAAGCATCTCTCCAATCACGTTAGTTGCTTATGCGGCATGACTGACAGAGAAATGAAGGCATTGAAAAGTTGGTGAATTCAAATCATTTCTTGTATTTTCATTACAAGAAATGCGGGGACTATATGTATACGGTAGAACCGGGGAAGTCCGATTTTAATGCTTCTACAGCGGTCCGAGCCTCGACCTCGACTGTAATTGGATAGAATCCGAAGTTCAATCCCGGGGTGCATTCCTCGAGGAAGCATTCTGAGTGGTCGATACACCTCGAGGCATGGCATAAATAGAAGACCATCATGGAAAAACGGGAAGTTCCAAAAGGAACGTGGTTAAAGATGACCAAGTCTGGAAGAGTAGTACAAGTCCGTACCGTGACATTAAATAGTTGTACCAGCTATCTTTCTTTGTAATAATTTCACATGTACTATGTTGGGATCCCCCCCTCCCCCCCATATATAAACGGAACACTTGTCACTTTGTAACACACATGATACTCAATATACAAGAACAAGAATATTCCACGCTCTCTAACTCAAATATTTTCTATAATTATTTCATTGATTTATTGCCTTTATTTTATTGTGTTCATTAATCGTTATTTTTTTATTACTCATTATTGATCATAAAGAGGCCATCTCCAAGGACTTCGATAATGTTGAATCATTTTCGACCGCCCCTTATCAAGCTCACGAGCTCGATCGAGAGGCCCATTCCAACCCAGCTCAAGGCCTCGTTCCCCAGCTACTCGGTTTGCACAATCTCATCTTCTTTCGCCGTTATCTCGTTTTATTACTTCTCACTTAGCATCTGTTATCTAAACAACTGGTATTAAAATAGATCACATATTTTTAGAATCACAAATTCAAATTGTAATAACTATTTTCCAGGTAAACAATACAAAAAAGTGAAAAATAGACCAAAAGATGTCCTTTAGTCTTGTTTAGTCAGTAATAATCACATGTGGTTTTTCTTTTTCTTGGTTCTTTTCCCTAGGATGTATCTTGAATGGGGTAATATATTATTTTTATAATGTATCAAGAGTTATGAAATAAATGGAGGAAGAATCACAAGATTTGTAGGCACCTTTGACTTGTTTGATAGTAGCATATTTATGCCTTGGAATGTGTAGTATCTTTCATATCTTTCATATGTTTTGAAACAGTTTATGATGCCTTTATTGATTGAATATCATGATTAGTGATGCATAAGCCTCATTTTCTTGACTTATGTTTATTTTGTGCTTATTTCTTAAAATATTTTTGCTCAGTGAATTCTTTCTTTGGTTTGAGAGTCGGAATGTGACCGTCCTTAGTGAGTCAGGTGCAATTTTTGGTATGATTTTTGTATGGCCTGTATTATTGCATTTGAGTCTAAAAGTCTCCCAGCTTCTGAGTTGAAGCAAAATCTTAGGTGTTGCTCGGTTTGAAAAATAATTTTAGACTTTCTTGGATCTTATTGAGCATGACACTTAACAAATAAAATTATCCCTAGTTAGCCTTTTTGAGCATATAGACTTTTGTTTGGTACCCATATTATGAGCATATAATGTTTTGTTTCTATTGGTATTCTTTTGACCCTTTTTACCTCTTAAAGACTTGAAGTATTAAGGATGGAACTTGTGTGCCTTTTCAGTGGAACTAATAAAAGGAATAAGGGTACACTTGTATAGTAAGAAGTACACAACTAGGAGGAAGTGCAAAGTACAAGAAAAATGTTAGCAAAAAATATTTGCAAGAAAGAAAAAATATAGCAAAAGTAATAAGTATATCTTGTCCTTGCTAGTGAGTGTGAGTTGAAGTTCTGCTTAAAGAAAGAAGGAAGGTTTTTGGGGTGATCCTGTTTGTTAAATTAAAGTTGGGTTGAAGAAATATGCAGTTAAAGTTGATTATGTTATGTGTTAAAGTGATTATGACGGTTAGTCACTATTCCTAAACATATCTTACCCATCCCTTACCCCACATTTCAATCATGACAAAGTCCTAATTCTAGATTGAGCGAGCCCATATTAGAAGAGGTTTACACAAAGGGCTAGCCTATGATACCATTTGTATGCATGTGACTTCATTGTGAGAGTAAGAAATTTTTTTAATATATGTGTGAGTCCCTAATGCACATTTGAGCATTTGATTCTAATGTGTAAATTATTTATTCTCTTTGGTCTTATCATGAGGGAACATGATTTCACGATGGATAGGTTATGTTATTAGACTTCTTTAAGATGTTGAGTGTTCAAGCCATGAGTTCATTGTGACATTGAGTTAGTTTTTGAGGCTAGTACTGTTATGAGCATGTTGTTTATTGTGAGTATTTTTGTATGGCATTAGATATAGGAAGTTTGTGCCAGATGCACATTCTAGAGCTTAATTATGGATATCAACCATGGTCAGAGGTGTAGTGTGCTTTAAATGTTCTAAGTGAGAAGTGCTCAAGGGTAGAATGAATTATTGGTTGACTTGAGGGGGAGCAATGCTTATGTGTGAGATGGTGAAGTTTATCTATGATTATAGTACATAACTTACCTTGCATTTTGGTGTTTCAATAATAAATTGTGCTAGAGTTTAATTGAGATAATTTTATTCTAGGACCATTTGAATGCGAGTGGAATAAAAGTTGAACATAATAATCTTAAAAACACAAAAAAAGAGCACGAAACAAAAATTGGCACAAGGAACACAGGAGACCAAGCCCCATACTATGCCACACTTGGCCTAGGGAGAGCTCAAGCTAGTGTTTGAGCAGTCCTCATGAGGTGTAGGACCTCGCTCCTCACCTTGCCTCGCGAGGAGACCAAGCCCGCCTTACAATAGATCTTGCCTGGGTATCATGTCCGAGAGGAATTATTTTCTTATCAATTTCGGATTTAGAGACTTTGGCCCTAACCAAAAAATACCCCCTAAACGTGTCTAAGATGGGTTGGATGTATTTTTAGGGCAATGAGGGCGAGGGAACACAAATGGAGCATGGAATCATCTCATCTTCCATCTTTAATCTAGTATTGGTAGTTCTTATAATTCAAAACAATATTTTGATTTTTCAAATAATAATGAGTGGATAAAACCCCTCTTCTTCTAGGGTTATGAGTTGTTCTTGAATATTGATATTTGACGGTTGTCGATATTACTTGATTTAATCATATCGATATATTTATTTAATGTTATGCCTAATTATTTAACTCAGTATCCACCAGTAGAATATGATCTATGAATTTTTACTTGAACTCGAAAGTGGAAACTATAGATTGCATGTGGGATTGAATAGAGTGAGTTCTTGAATCTGTGCATCTGAGAATAGATTTGTGATTCGGATAGACATATTCTATTTGTCTTTCTTGGTTATTATTACATGAGATGCCATGCATTCTAGTTAACTCTGAATCTATAGACGTATAGTATTAGGTTGGATTAGATAGGCGACTGAGGCCTCAAATGAACCTCATGAGCCAAATAAACTATGTTAGTCAACAAATTAGATATATCAACTAGTTAAATCAACTGTAAAACTCAATAGTAGAGACTTTAATGGTATAACCCTGGAATATCCCCATTTCATTGAAATTTCTCTTAAGTTGTTAGTGTGCTCTATTCGTATTCTTGTTCTCTTGCTTGCTTGTAAGCTTTCAAAGTAATTTTAGGTACAATAAAAACCACAATCATCTTCCGAAAATGTTATACCTCGTACTTTCATGTTAGAACGCGTCTTAAGTGAATCGGTATGAACTCAAGAGTTTAAAGACCTTTACAAATATAATAATGGGTTAAAACAAGTTTTAAAGAAGTATCATGAGGGTTGGAGGCTAAACGAATCAAGGATGTTATAACCCCTACTTTTGGGTAAAACTTGGAGTGCTTAATAGATAAGGAGGTCATGTTTTAAGGTACTTGAATCATATAGTATTTGTAAGTTATGTTTTGAAGTCAAACAAGTTATAGAAAAGGTCGACAAAAGATATTGCAAGTTACATTCATATTTTTTCTGAAACTTGGGTCTAATGTCACTTATATTTTCTCCCAATATTATTGGAGTTACTGGGATCCACCAAAAAAATTGTAGCTCTGTCAATCTAGTTCCAACTCATTAAGTTTTTTGTCAATGCAACGTCTGAGTAGAGAGATATTAGCATTTTTTCTAGATGGCGCAGACTGCGTATGTGACAAGTAGGTGTGTCACCTACTTGCTAAAATGAAAGGACCAAATAACTCCCGTAAAAGAAGCTCGTTGAGTCGTCTATAAGGGCCCCTTTAATGGCTGATTTAATTTATTATTTCACTCATTTTAGAGCCTAAATAAGAAAATAAACCCCTGCAAACTTCTCTCAAAAATTCTATGCAAACCCTAAGTGATTTTTAGAGATTCAAGTGATTTTAGTGTCGAAGAAGTTAAACTTCTTGATAGTTTCCATTTCTCCTTCTCGTAGTTGTGCTAGAGGAATAATTTCAATTGGGGAGAGCCTAGGTTTCTTGGTAACTACTCAACTCCAGGTAATTTTATCCCATATCTGAACTTTTACGACTTGTAACTCGATCGTAAAGGCTAAAACATGTATGTTTGGAAAAAGTTAGTTGTGTTGTTGTTTTTACAGCATTGATGGGGTTTAGTGAACTCAATTTAAAGCTACATTTATAGCTGGATTATAAGAGAAGGGATAAATTTTGTACTTATGTTTGTATTGTTTGATTTGAGAGAAGAAAAGTAGAAAACATATTTTTAATAACCTGAAAAATAAGTTTTAGGTTGTTGTCCGTATTGGGATATTATAAAGTCATCTTAATAGTGTATTGTGACTAAAAATCAGTATGAACAACCTGAGAATTTCTCGGTTGAAGTTCTGTTTATTGTTGAAAGTTGTAATATGGGGACTGATTTGGAACGTTGTGCTTGTGGGCTATTTCGAATTGTCCATGGAGCTTGTTTTGGCTAGTTTTTGATGTAGTAACTTTGGACATGTTGTTGGTGCTATTTTCTGATTATTTTTAGAGTTTGTTCGAATGAGAGAAAGGTGATAATATAGCAGAAGTGCTTCCCAATGTTTTGGAAATGAGCTACTAGTTTAGAAAAATGTGTTAAGCTCTTACGTAACTTAACCATAGTTGTAACGTCTTATTATAGGTTGAAGTACTTCGGGTAGCATATACATATAGAGTCATGGATTAAGAGTCAAATGTGTGTAAGGAATATCCCTTTTCTTTCATTGGCATGGATTCATCTTATGTACGAGTTGGATGAATCTTGTACGAGAAACGCATATTGTAGAGCTCGTGTCTCAATAGGTGTTAAACAAATGTTCGTCCTCGAACGGGTCTAGACACATACCTGGAGTCTCGAATAAGTGAGGATATATGTCCCGCATCTCCCGCTTGGTTTCCCAGGTGGCATCCTCCACCAGTTGTCCTCTCCACTGAACCTTCACTGAAGCTATATCCTTAGACCTCAGCTTTCTGACCTGACGACCCAAAATAGCGACTAACTCTACCTCATATGACTTATCATCCTCGAGCTGAACCATGTTGAAGTCCAAAACATGAGACGGGTCACCAACATAATTCCGGAGCATCGAAACATGAAACACCGGATGAATACTCGCCAAGCTGGGAGGTAAGGCAAGTCTATAAGCCACCTCCCCAATCCTCTAAAAGCACCTCAAATGGCCCAATGAACCTGGGACTCAGCTTTCCCCTCTTCCCAAACCGCATAACACCCTTCATGGGTGACACCTTCAGCAAGACCTTATCCGCAACCATGAAAGACACATCCCGGACCTTCCGGTCCGTATAGCTCTTCTGTCTAAATTGTGTCGTGCGAAGCTGCTCCTGAATCAACTTCGCCGTACCCAACGCATCCTGAACCAAGTCTATGCCCAATAGTCTAGCCTCGCCCGGCTCAAACCAACCAACCGGAGATCTGCACCTCCTACCATATAAAGCCTCATACGGAGCCATCAGGATACTCGACTGATAACTATTATTATATGCAAACTCTGTGAGTGGCTGAAACTGGTCCCATAAACCCCCAAAATCAATGACACATGCACGCAACATATCCTCCAAAATTAGAATAGTACGCTCCGACTGCCCGTCGATCTGAGGATGAAACGCTGTGCTCAACTCGACCTGAGTACCCAACTCTCTCTATACGGCTCTCCAAAACTAAGATGTCAACTGAGTACCTCTGTCATAAATGATAGAAACTGGAACCCCATGCAATCGGACAATCTCCCTGATATAAATCTCAGCTAACCGCTCAGAAGAATAAGTAGTACCAATATGAATGAAGTGTGCAGACTTGGTCAACCGATCCACGATAACCCATATAGCATCAAACCTCCTCGAAGTCCATGGGAGTCCAACTATGAAGTCCATGGTGATCCGCTCCAATTTCCACTCGGGAATATAGAATCTCTGAAGAAATACACCTGGTCTCTGGTGCTCATTCTTGACCTGCTGACAGTTGAGACACCGAGCCACAAACTCAACAATATCTTTCTTCATCCGCCTGCACCAATAATGCTGCCTCAAATCCTGATACATCTTTGCGGCACCCGGATGGATGAAATACCGCGAACTATGGGCCTCAGCTAGAATCAAATCTTGAAGTCCATCTACATTGGGTACGCAAATCCGGCCCTGCATCCCTATGACCCCATCATCACCAATAACCATATCCCTGGCATCACCGCGAGTCACCCTGTCCTAAAGAACAAGAAAATGTGGATCATCATACTAGCGTGCTCTAATCTGATCATAAAGAGATGACCTAGAGGCTATACAAGCCACTACCCGCGGAGGCACTGATAGATCCAATCTCACCAAGTGACCCGCTAAAGCCTGAACATCGAGTGCTAAAGGTCGCTCTGCTACTGGTAGCTAGTCTAGACTCCCCAAACTCTCCGCTCTGCGACTCAGGGCATCGGCCACTACATTGGCCTTCCCCAGATGATATAAAATAGTAAGGTCATAATCCTTCAGAAGCTCTAACCACCTCCTTTGACGCAAATTCAGATCCTTCTGCTTAAGCAGATGTTGCCAACTACGGTGATCAGTGAAAATCTCACAATGCACTCCATACAAATAATGACGCCAAATCTTCAAGGCGTGAAGAATAGCTGCTAGCTCAAGATTGTGCACTAGATAATTCTTCTCATGCACCTTCAACTATCTGGATGTGTAGGCAATCACCCTACCGTCCTGCATTAAAATCGCTCCAAGTCCAACTCTCGAGGCATCACAGTAAACTGTATAAGAACCTGAACCCGTAGGCAAAATCAATATCGGAGATGTAGTCAAAGATGACTTGAGCTTCTTAAAGCTCTCCTCACACTCCTCAGTCCACCTAAACTGAGCACCCTTCTGGGTCAGTCTTGTCATAGGGGCAGCAATAGATGAAAATCCCTCGACGAAATAGCGATAGTACCCTGCCAAACCAAGGAAACTACGAACTCAGTAGTTGATGACGGTCTAGGACAACTCTGCACCGCCTCTACCTTCCTCGGATCAACTTGAATACCCTCACTGGACACCACGTGCCCTAAGAATGCTACTGAATCAAGCCAGAACTCATAATTCAAAGATTTTGCATACAATCTCTTCTCTCTCAAGGTCTGAAGCCCAACTCTGAAATGTTGCTCATGATCCTCCCGAGATCGGGAATACACCAAGATATCATCAATGAACAAGATGATGAAAGAATCCAGATAAGGCCGAAATACATTGTGCATCAAGTTCATAAAGGTTGTTGGGGCATTGGTCAGCCCAAATGACATTACCAAGAATTCATAATGACCATATCTAGTCAGAAAAGCAGTCATCCAGATGTCTGACCCCCTAATCTTCAACTGATGATAACCAGAATGCAAGTCATACTTGGAAAATACCCTAGAACCCTGCAACTGATCAAACAAGTCATCTATACGAGGCAAGGGATACCGATTCTTCACCATAACTCTGTTCAGCTGCCGATAATCAATACATATACGCATAGAGCCATCCTACTTCTTTATGAACAACACCGGTGCACCCCAAGGTGACATACTAGGCCGAATGAACCCCTTATCTAGGAGTTCATGATGTTGCTCCTTTAATTCCTTTAGCTCCGCTGGTGCCATACGATAAGGTGGAATAGAAATAGGATGGGTGCCTGCCACCCGGTCAATACCAAAATCAATGTCCCTGTCAGGCGGCATGCCTTGCAGGTCTGCATGAAACACGTCCGGAAAGTCAAGGACCATAGAAACCGAATCAATAGTGGGAGCCTCACCACTTACATCCCTCACAAAAGCCAGATAAGATAGACACCCCTTCTCAACCATGCACTGAGCCTTCAGGTAGGAAATCACCCTGCTAGGCATATACTCAGAAGAACATTTCCACTCAACCCTCGGACATCCTGGCATAGCTAAGGTCACGGTCTTAGCGTGAAAATCAAGAACAACATGACATGGGGATAACCAATCCATTCCCAATATCACATCAAAATCGACCATGCTGAGTAGCAGTAGGTCGACTCGGGTCTCCAGACCCTCAATAGATATCACACACGACCGATACACACGGTCCACAACAACAGTATTGCCCATCGGAGCCGACACATGAATAGAGGTAACTAAAGACTCACAAGGCATATCCAGAAAATGGGAAAAATATAAAGAAACGTAGAAATATGTAGAACCAGGGTCAAATAAAGTCAAAGCATCTCGGCAACAGACTGAGACAATACATGCGATCACTGCATCGGAGGCCATAGCATCTGGCCTAGCTGGAAATGCATACATACGGGCCTAAACTCCACCTATTCGACCTCCCCCTCTAGGGCAGCCTCTAGCTGACTGACTACCACCCCTGGCTGCCTGGGCAGGTGGTAAAGTAACTGGAGCTGAAGTCCAGGGTTGGCCCCTCACTGAGAAGAACCACCGGGATGACGGGGACACTGCCTCCACATGTACTTGAACTCTCCACACTCAAAACAACTAACTGGAGCTGGAGGCGGGGACTCATAGAAATCCTTGGCATCAGAACGGCCACTGGAAGACTCATGCATAGAAGAACTCTGAATTGTGGGCGATCGAGCTGCACACTGAGCTGTAAGGGCAGCAAAGGAAGTACGGCCTGGCTGAGAACCACGGGGACCATGCCCCGAAGATGCACCACTATACATTGGGGGGACTGACTGAGGAGGCCTGAATGAACGGCCTCTACCATGCTGAAACTTCCCCTGTAGAGAGTACCATTAGAATTGCCCGATCCATGAGGCCTCTTGGCCTCCCTCTCCTCCCGCTCCTGGCGGCAAACCAACTCAATGTCTCGAGCAATGTCAACAACCTGCTCGAATCTAGCATCTGATACTCTCTCCCGAATGATAAATATACGAAGCTGATAAGTGAGTCCATCCACAAACCTCCCAACCCTATCCCTATCAGTAGGGACAAACTCGGCCGCATGACGAGCCAAATATAAGAACCGCATCTCACATTGCATCACTAACAGCTCTCCCTGAAACAACTGCTCAAAAAGCCTGTGTTGCTCCTCCTTGTAAGACTGGGGTACATACTTCTCCAAGAAGATAGTGGAGAACTGCTGCCAGGTGAGGGGTGTTGAACCAACAGGCCTACGCATCTCAAAAGACTCCCACCAAGTGAAAGCAGCACCAGAAAATTGAAATGTTGCAAATGAGACCCCACTGGTCTCCAAAATCCCAGCACTACATAGCATCCTCTGACACTTATCCAGAAAACTCTGGGCATCCTCGCCCTCTGCACCAGTGAACGTCGGAGGCAGTAATCTACACTGCTCATCCTCTGGCATAGCCGGAACCACGAAGTCCTGAACTGGAGCAACTGGCTGGGATGGAACCACCCCTGGTATCTGATGTCCCTGAGTACCCTACTGAGGTGTCCGGGCAACTAGAGTCTGACTGCCTCCCTCGGCCTGAGAAGTAGCGGCAACAGTCTGAGCAAGGATGGTACACACCGTCAAGATCTGAGTCAAGGTCTCCTGAAGACCTAGAATGACAGTAGGTACTACCGGTTCCTGAGTCTGCCCCCTGGAGTATCTGTTGCGGGAATCTGACCCTGAACAGTAATGGGATCAACTGGCACTGCCCTGGTTGCTGCACGGGCTGACCCTCTACCTCTACCACGGTCTCGACCGCGGCCTCGACCTCTCGATTGTATAGCTGGTGGGTGATCACCCTGATCAGTAGCGCGAGTCATCACCATCTGTGAGAGAATGAAACAACAGAAGTTTAGATTTCCAGAATCAACAAAATGGAATGACAAAATTCAAGAAAATGAGATTGTTCCTAAGGGTTCCGCAGCCTCTCGAAGATAGGTACAGACGTCTCCACAAGACTCTACTAAACCTGCTCATGACCGTTGAGACCTATGTAACCTAGGCTCTGATACCAACTTGCCACGACCCCAAATCCTAAACCGGATGTGATGGCGCCAATCGTGGAACTAGGCTAGGCAATTCGCACAATTACAGTTTCTTCCTAAAAATCCCAATGCATTTCCAAGCATTTCATGAAGTATATAAAATTAATGAATTCATTAGGAAAAATAAACAGTTAAACAGTCCAACCAACCCCAAAACCCAGAGTCAACATGTCATGAGCATCTAAGAAAAAAACATATGCCAAAAGGTATACTATTAAATACAAAACCTCCGAACGAGTAGCTAGATACAACAAAATAAGGGAAACAGAGATGTTGCGGACGCTGAACAACTACCTCTATATCCCGAACTCCGGCTCCGCACGAAATAGATGGCTAACACTCGGTATCTGCACCTGAATCTGCACACAGGGGTGAAGGGAGTAATGTGAGTACGCCAACTCATTAGTAATGAAAATAAATCAAGTCTAAGCGGCAAGAAACACATAAAAATAAATATCATCAATTCACAATATGCAAGGCCTTTATTTATGACAGTATATACATAAATATATGAAATCATCATGCCTTAAAACCAGCTTCAGAAAAATCCCTTGAAAAATGTGTTCTTCAACAATTTCAGAAATAAAAATAACTGAAAGATTTAGTGTAAAAATGAAATAAATCATAAGTAGCCCCTCGGGCAAAAATATGAATCATAAATCTCCCCTTGGGAAGAACATCACTAAGCACCTCACAGCCACTCAGTGTCAGCCCCTCGGGCAACCTCACTGTCACTCATGCCTCCCAATCACTCATCACTCGGCACTCGGCACTCAGCACTCAGTAGGTACCTACGCTCACTGGGGGTGTGTACAAACTCCGGAGGGGCTCCTTCAGCCCAAGCGACAATATCAAGCCACCTCGTGGCGTATCATATCCTCACGAATCAAGCCCTCGGCCTCACTCAGTCAGAACCTCTCAAAAGCCCCTCGGGCATATCAGCAAAACGGGGTACTCGACCCAAAACATCATTTTATATCTTAAAATAGTGTAAGCAAGGCTAAGTTAAACAGTAATAACAATATGACTAGGTGTAAATCATGTATCAACAGTGAGGAAATAGCAGTAAAAAGTCCCCAAAGGGGTCTAAAACAAGACGGCACGAGGCCCCAAACATGGCGTATAGCCCAAATATAGAAATAGTCTTTAGAACACAATTTAACATATGATTTAAAGTAAAATATGCAACTCAATAGTTTCCGTGGAGAGGACCAAGTCCAATCCAAAAATCAGTGTGCTCCACATACTCGTCATCCGACATGTGCGCCCTTCTAAAAACAGTGAAAAATATGAAGTACGGGATTTCATACCCTCAGGACAAGATTTAAAACCATTACTTACCTCTACCGGGCCACAATACTAGTCCGCGATGATCTTTCCCCTCAAATAGGCTCCCGATTGCTCCGAATCTAACCAAAACCAGATTAACATCATCAATATACGCTAAAGGAACATAACCCAATCGAAAACTATCAATTTATACAAAAATCTCGAAATTCGGCCAAACCCGAGCCCTGGGCCCACATCTCGGAATTCGATAAAATTTACATCACTAGAATCCTCGTCCTCCCACAATTCTATACATACCAAGAACACTAAAATCGGACCACAATTTCCCACTCAAATCACCAAAAGAATTTTCTAAATTTTTCCTCCCATTTTTCCCAACTTTTCTACTTTAATTCCTCAAATTTTATGGTGAAAATCAAGACAAATTCATGAAATTGATCAAAAAATGATTGAAGAACACTTACCACAAGAACCCCACTGAAAGTCCAAAATCTCCTCTCCCCGAGCTCTCTAATGAAATATTGAGTTATGGCCAAGAACCCCCGAATTTAGAACTTAAACTGTCTGCCAGGACATTTCTTCATCACGAACACATCACATTGACCATGTTCGCATAGAACAATCCAACAGGCCCCTAATTTTTACTCTACGCGAACGCACTGCTCCACCACCCCAGGACTTCGCGGTCGCACATGCCAATGGGCTTGGGGTCTTCAGGTGCTACCTACTCTACGCGAACGCACACAAACCCCCGCGTTTGCGATGGCCACCCTCCTCAACACTCAACGTTTTCACCCCTTCGCCCGTGAATGCATTGAAAAATTGGCCCCCTTCAACCAAACACTCTATTTGAACGCGAGCCCTCTTTCACGAATGCATAGAGTAAAACTCTGCTGCAGAAACACCAGCAAACCAGCCAAGTTCCAAAACAAAAAATCGAACCGTTAACCGCCCGAAACTCACGCGAGGCCCCCAGAACCTCAACCACTCCTACCAACACAACCCATATCATCATTCAAACTTATTCAAGCCTTCGAAACACCAAAAACAACATGAAAATACCAAAATTACATCAAATTCAAGGCTATGATCTTTGAAACTTATAAATTTCGCCAATGAAACCGAAACCAATCAAAACACATCTGATTACCCTACAATTTTCCATACATATCTAAAATGACATTTCGAACCTGCTCCAACTTCCGGAATTCCATTCTGACCCCGATAGCCTGTTTTCTACTGCCGACCAGAAATCGCCAAAAACTAACTTTCGTCAATTCAAGCCTAATTCTACACCGTACATCAAAACTTCCTTCCGAACACACTCATAAGTCCCTAATCACCTAACGAAGCTATCAAGCCATAAAACCCGCATTCCGAGGTTGTTTACCAATAAGTCAACTCCCAGTTAACTTTTTCAACTATTAAGCTTATTTAAGAGACTAAGTGTCTCAATTCTCACCACGACCACTATGAACCCGAACCAACCGACCCAATGCAATATAAATAGGCTAAGCATCATATAATAAAGTAGAAACGAGGGAAATGGAGCTAATCTCACGAAACGACTGGCCGGGTCGTTACAGTCACTATCCCTAAATATATCCTACATGTCCCTTAGCCCACATTTCAATCATGACAAAGTCCTAATTAACTCTATATTGAGGGAGACTATATTAGTAGAGGTTTACATAAAGGGCTTTCCTATGGTACCATTTGTATGCATGTGATTTCTTTGTGAGAATAAGAGATTTTTTTCATATATGTGTGAGTCCCTAATGCACGTTTGAGCATTTGATTTTAATGTGTAAATGGTTCATTATATTTTGTTTTATCGTGAGGGAACATGACTTCACGATGGATAGGTTACGTTATTAGACTTCTGTCAGATTTTGAGTGTTCAAGCCATGAGTTCATTGTGACATTGAGTCACTTTTTGAGGCTAGTGTTTTTATGAGCATGTTGTTATTATTGTGAGTATTTTTGTATGGCATGAGTTATGAAAAGTTTGTGTTGGATGCATATGCTAGAGCTTAATTATTGATATCAATCATGGTCACATGTGTAGTGTGCTTTAAATGTTCGAAGTTAGAAGTGCTCAAGGGTAGAATGAATTATTGGTTGACTCGAGGATGAACAATGTTTAAATGTGAGTTGGTGAAGTTTATCTATAATTCTATTTTTTATTACATTACTTAACTTGCATTTTGGTGTTTTAATAATAAATTATGTTTGAGTTTAATTGAGATAATTTTATTCTAGTACCATTGGAATGCGAGTGGAATAAAAGATGAACACAATAATGATAAAAATACAAAGAAAGAGCTCGAAAAAAATTGGCACAAGGAACAGAGGAGACCAAGCCCCATATTGTGCCACACTTGGCCTAGGGCGAGCTCATGCTCGTGTTTGAGCAGCCCTCATGAGGTGTAGGACCTCACACCTCACCTGGCCTTGCCAGGAGTCCAGCCTCGCCTCACAACAGGTCTTGCGTGAGTGTCATGTCCGAGAGGAATTGTTTTTTTATCAATTTAAGATTTGGAGACTTTGGCCCTAACCTACAAATACCCCCTAAATGTGTCTAAGATAGGGTTGGGTGTATTTTGAAGGCAAGGAGGGCGAAGGAACACAAATGGAGCATGGAATCATCTCATCTTCCATCTTTAATCAATTATTAATAGTTCTTATAATTTAAAACAATATTTTGATTGTTCGTATAATCATGAGTGGCTAAAACCCCTCTCCTTTTAGGGTTATGGGTTGTTCTTGAATATTGATGTTTGACGTTTGTTGATATTACTTAATTTAATCATATTGATTTATTTATTCAATGTTATCCCTAAATATTTTACTGCATATCCAACAGTAAAATATTATCTATGAATTTTTACCTGAACTTGAAATTGGGAGCTATAGATTGCATATAGGATTGAATAACCCGTACTTTTGGGGTAAAACTAGGAGTGCCTAATATGCTAAGGATGTCGTGTTTTAAGATATTTCAATCATATAATATTCATAAGTTGTGTTCTGAAGTCAAACAACTTATAAAAAAAAATGTCAACAAAAGATATTGCAAGTTATGTTCATAATTTTACTGAAACTTGGGTCTAATGTCACTTATCTTTTCTACTTCTTGGAGTTACTAGGTGATCCACCCACAAAATTGAAGCTCTATGAGTCTAGTTCCATATCATTAAGTTTTTCCTCAATGCAACTCCTGAGTAGAGAGATATTCGTCTTGTTCTCTGCTTGTTTGTTAGCTTTCGTAGTAATTTTAGTTATAAGAATAACCACAATCATCTTCCGAAAATGTTATACCTCGTAGGTTCATGTTAGAATGCGTATTAAGTGAATCGGTATGAACTCAATAGTTTAAGGACCTTTACAAAGATAATAATAGGTTAAAACAAGTGTTAATGAAGTGTCATGAGGGTTGGAGGCTAAACGAATCAAGGATGTTATAACCCGTACTTTTGGGGGGTAAAACTAGGAGTGCTTAATATGCTAAGGAAGTCGTGTTTTAAGATATTTCAATCATATAATATTCATAAGTTGTGTTTTGAAGTCAAAAAAGTTATAAAAAAAATATCGACAAAAGATATTGCAAGTTATGTTCATAATTTTACTGAAACTTGGGTCTAATGTCACTTATCTTTTCTACTTCTTGGAGTTACTAGGTGATCCACCCACAAAATTGAAGCTCTATGAGTCTAGTTCCATATCATTATGTTTTTCCTCAATGCAACGCCTGAGTAGAGAGATATTCGTATTTTTGCTAGACTGCACAGTCTGCGTATCTGACAAGTAGGTGTGTCACCTACTTGCATAAATGAAAGGACCAAATAAGTCCCCTAAAAGGGGTTCGCCAAGTCGGATAAGGGCCCTTTTAAAGGATGATTTAATTATTATTCCACTCATTTTTAGAGCCTAAATAAGAAAATAAACCCCTGCAAACTTCTCTCAAAATCTTTATGCAAACCCCAAGTGATTTTAAGGGATTCAGGTGATTTTAGTGTCGAAGAACTTGAAGTGCTTGCTAGTTTCCCTTTCTCCTTTTTGTAGTTGTGCTGGAGGAATAATTTAATTGAAGAGAGCCTAGGTTTCGTGGTAACCACTCTATTCCAGATAATTTTATACTTCTCCTTCCCATATATGAACTTCTATGAGTTGTAATTCGATCATAAAGACTAAAACTTGTAAGTTCGGAAAGAGTTAGTGTGTTGTTGTTGTTTAATCATTGATGGGGTGTGGTGAACTCATTTTTAAGCTGCATTTATGGCTGGTTTATAAGAGAAGGTATAAATTAGGTATTGTTGTTTGTATTGCTCTTTTTGAGAGAAGAAAAGTCGAAAACATATTTTTAATAACCTGAAAATTAGTTTTAGGTTGTTGTACGTATTGGGCTATTATACAGTAATTTTCATAGTGTATTGTAACTAAAAATCAGTATGAATAACTTGAGATTTTCCCGGTTGCTATTCTATTTATTGTTGAAAGTTGTAATCTGGGGACGATTTGGAGCATTGTGCTTGTGGGCTATTTTGAGGTGTCCTTGGAGCTTGTTTTGGCTAGTTCTTGATGTAGTAACTCAGACATGTTGTTGCCGCTATTTTTCTGATTATTTTTAGAGTTCGTTTGAAAGAGACGGAAGTGAAGATATAGCAGAAGTGTTGTCCATTTTTGGAAATGAGCTACTAGCTTAGAAAAGTGTTTTAAGCTCTTACGTAACTTAACCATACTTCTATCGTCTTAATATAGGTTGAAGTAATTCGGGTAGCATATACATAATGAATCGTAAAATAAGCGTCAAACATATGTAATGACTATCCCTTTTCTTTCACTGGCATGAATTCGTCTTAAGTACGAGTTGGATGAATCTTATACGAGAAATGCATATTGTAGAGCTCGTTCCTCAATAGGTGTTGCATACTTCCGTATACTTCCATCGTATCTTAATGTGTAGGGTTCCCATCCACTTTATGTTATTCCATGATGCTGGAAAAAAGGATAGAGAGTTACATACATACCTCCATACATTCTACTATATACATTATAGTCAACATCGTACACCTATATTTTATGTAGCTTGGCAACTTTGTCAGTGAGAGCTTATTGTTGCCTGGCCACTTGGTTAGTGAGAGATACTTTTTCCTGGCCTTATGGTCACTGAGAGTTTATATTTTCCCAGCCTTACGGTCCGCGAGAGTTTACTGTTGTCTAGGCACATGGTCAGTGAGAGATACGCTGAGCCTATATATGGCCGACTACTTATGATATTGCTATATTCCATTTTGTTGAACTGGGACAGGTGAATATATCTTAGAGCATTCTTTGGCTTCCAGTTTACTATGTTCTTTAGTTCAGTTTTAGCTTTCAGTTATTCTATTTCCGTAGATACTCGGTACGTTTTTTCTATTGACGTCCTTTTTGTGCGGAGTGCAGAATTACATGCTTGCAGGTTTTGATAGACACCCGGATAGACCTTCCCAGTAGACAAAGCCAGCATCAGCTTGATTGGCAAGCTCCACTCCCCCGGAGTTACTAGGTCTAGACTTTGGAGTCCATTTTGTATTTGAAGATTCCATGGGTAGGTCGGGATCCTGCCCCGACCATGATATAGTTATGTTATCTCTAGAGGCTTGTAGACGAGTCTTCTATGATTTTTATGTTAGTATTGTGGCTTTGTCGGCCCTATTTACATGTTCATTTTGGTATAGCTGGTTGTAGATGTTCATGGCGGCTTCGTCGGCCTACATAATTATGTATATATGTTTTGGTGTATTTACCCTTTAGGTTAGTTAGATATTATCTTCATATGATTTAACTGTAGAGCCTTGTCGGCCTTGGTTGGTTGTCAACTTACAGGGAGGCCTCGTCGGCCTAAGTTAAGGGTTACCCCTCAAGGGTAAATAGTTAGAGAGTGGTATGCTCGGTCCGAGCATGGCACCGGGTGCCTGCCACGCCTCCCAAGGTTTGGGAAATGACAAACTTTGTATTAGAGTAGGTCAATCCTAAGGAGTCTACAAGGCGTGTCTTGTAGAATCGTTTTTATGGGTGTGTTATGCACCACATTTAAAAGAAGGAGGCTACGGAGCATTTAGGATGTCACTATTTCTTCTTACTATAGATTTTGTGGCAGAGCTCAGGCGTAAGAATTCAAAATCCTAAATTCTACATCTAGAAAGAAGGCAGTTAGGAAGAGATTGAATGTATTTTTGGAAGAATTGAGTTAGAGATACTCGATTTTGCATCATTCTAATGATGAGTGAATGTGAGGGCTTCAACGGATCATGTGTATACTAAGATGTGTAAGCTTCTTGATAATGAGCCCTAAGAAATGAATATCTATCCAGCCATATAGTAAAAAGATAAGAGAGCATCAGAAGGTAGATACAAGTTTCAAAAAGTAAAAGATGTAAGGTAAAGGAGGTATAAGGTACTCAATTAGAGAAGATTATAAGTAGTTAGAGTTAACACAGGAGAAAACAAGTGTTACAATTCCGTTTTTAGCAATGATAAAGATATGATTACTAGCACCCACTAGGCTTATGACTTAGAGGCATCAACAGAAAGCCTTGGAAAGTAATGGAAATTTCAGGCTCTAGTGAGGATAGTGTAATCCTTTGTAACGTACATTTTTTTTTTAATTAAATGATATTATTGAATGGTATTCCGAACATGTTGATAGTTCCTTTTATGAAGCACATAGGTGGTGTACTCCGAAATCGAAGCGGGGGAAGTTAGAAGAGAAAGAATGTCTCGCTTGAGTCCACTAGAGATAGTAAGAGATAGTAATGTTAGAAAGGAATGGATAGAAGGTTAAGTGAAATGTTATGAGTAGATACGAGAAACGGTTAACTATTATAAGCTAAAGTATTGTAGTACGACAAGATTCGTAATCAAGAGGAAGAGAAAGACAAAGAAGGGAAGTTTTTAATTATAAAGAGGTATAAGTCGTAATCAATAATTGAATTGTCGGCTTCAATAAGATTTATCAAAAGATCAATCTAGCCCCTAGATTAAGAAATACCAATACTGGGTAGTAACCTAAGATAACGAGTAGTTCGAAACTCGAAGGACTTTTTTTAATAGTTGGCATTGTGACATTTACAAAGTGAATGACTAGGCAGTAGGAGGGTGAATGATAGTGGAACGACCTTTGAGGGTTTGTAGAAAGAGCTCTCCCTAGACAAGCGTTATGAGCAAATTTATGATCATCAAGGTCGAGCATGCCAGTTCTGAGTATAAAACACTACATGCATATAAGTGATCCAATTGCTTTAGTAAGGAAAGATTACCCCAATGCAAGTTATAAGACACAAGAAGTGCAAAGACCTGCAAAAAAGTGAAGAGGTAGCGATGTGACCTCTACAAGAGTGGAATTCAAGAGCATAAGAAGTTAATTACTCTCCCAAGGGGGAAGATGGTACGATAAAGTATCGAGGCAAAATCATGTGGTTCGCTTAGTGATATAGTGGTAAGAAGGATTACGACAAGAGGCTTAAAATGAATGAGATTGTATTTACTCAGACCTTACGGATGTGTAACGACTCTAGAATAATGCATAAGTACAAGTGGTATAGAAGAGGCAGTAATGACTTCTTGGCTAGAGGTGCCAATTGATGGTAATTATAACCGGACATTTGATACTTAGGAAGCTAGTGTGAGGGGTAAATTAAGGCAAAACCTAGCCATAAGAGGAGTTACTTATATTTGAGAAGTGAAGATAAATCGATTGAGGAATCAGTAATTGCCTTATGAAGAGCTTAGTTATGGCTTGACAAGAAAACTCAGACGAGTACAAAATTACATATTGGATCAAAACGTACGAAGTGTCTAGCCCCGCACGTGCACGGTCTCGACTCTTAGAAAGTATTTCAGAAACAAGCAATGGTAGGTGAAATTTCATATAATATGAGGGAGGTGTTTAAAAGTTGAGTTCAGAAGTGATATTATTATAAAGGTGAGGTGTAAACCAATTAGCGATGATTATATATACAGTTCAAAATCACCTAATGTTTTATGGAGTATATGATGTAATGAGCTCGCAGTTTGATATGAACAAGAGAATCTTTTAGAAGTGCAACCAACGGAAGGCTTTAGCCAAGAGATAAGAAGGAAGAGTTTGGTATGAGCATAGAAATCTGAATTCGATATTATTTAAAGGTTGTCCTGTAACGTCAACATCTATAGAATTTGGTATGAATCCAATAAGGGAGAAAGTTAGTAACTCATCACCTCTCATGTCCGTTGAACGAAGGATAAGAAACAAGAGTAATGTTAAAATTATGTATATAGGAAGCTCCAGGATGTAAGTGAACAAAGATAAGTTAATGTATCCATGTAGTAAGTATTAGGATGAGCAAGGCAAGGAAATTTCTTATGATTAATGGTAGTGAGGAACTATGAGGGGAAAGATATAACCCAGGAGTTAGAGTTAACCGCAGTCTGGTAGTATTGATTATACATCATTCATGTTGACATCTTTATGTATCATAAGGGCCTCTCTTATATCATCAAGCAGAAGGAGATGAAGTCAAGACAGACGCAAAGGCTGGAGTTACTAAAGGGTTGTGACGTTGTTACCTTATATCACCTAGAAAAGGCTAGTGTTGTAGTTGACGTCCACAACCCTGGATCCATAGACAATTTGTATTACTTGGATTCGAGAGAAGAAATTTTATTGAGGGTTAAATCAACTAACTACTTTGGAGAATTTGATTTTTAGACAGACGATGACAGTATCGTGATTCAAGATAAAGTAGTATCATCTCTAACAGCTGAGGTGGAAGATGGATAGTATAAAGGTCCTATGATTTGCTTTTCAAGGAGATGGTTCAGTGGAATAAAATAATAGTCTTCGAGATAATAGAAGATAGAGTCTTGAGGTGTCGAGGCCGATTATGTGTTTCAGATGTTGGGGGATTTCGACACCATATTAGGGCAGAGGCACATAATTTATATATTTATATAGGGTAGACTAAGATTTATCATGACTTATAGAAATCTATTAGCGTAATGAATGAGTAAAAAAAGAGTATTGTCGAGTTCGTAATTGTCAGCAAGTGAAGATATAGCAGCAGAAGCCTGAGGGCTAGTTCAGAACATAGGGATTTCGACGTGGAAGTAGGAGATGACTAATATGGATTTCATTACAGATTCACCTCGCTCATATCATAAGTTTGACTCTACATGGGTGATTGTTGATAGACTCACGAATTCACCCTACTACTTGCTAGTTAGAACTACATGGTTTTCCAAAGGTCATTATACATGATAGAGGGGCCCATTTTATAGCTAACTTCTAGAGGTCCTTCCAGAAGGGTCTGGGGATACAAGTATATCTTAGTTTGACTTTTCACCCAAATACAGATGGCCCGACAGAGCGCACGAGTAAGACACTGGAGGATGTGTTACGACTGTGCATGCTAGACTTCAGAAACCTATCATTACAGCATTAGTATGGCTCCTTATGAGTCCAAATTCACATCCCCTAATTGGTGGTTTAAGATAGGCAAAAAAATAAGAGTTACTTAGACCCAATTAGGTTGTTTAAGCTTTAGAGAAAGTAAATCCCATTCACACGTGATTATTAATAGCCCAGAGATGTCAAAGGTCATATTCAAATGTGTGACGACAATACTGAGTGTTCCGCATTTATGATTGAGTATTCTTGAATGTTTTCCTATGAGAGAGTTAATAGATTCGACAAGAAAGTCAAGCTTAGCCAAGGCTTATTGAGAAATAGAGAATAAGTAGTTTCTGAGCTAAAGTTACTGTTAAAGTTAGATTCCATCTACTTTGTTTGTCAGGCATCTAAACAACAGAATCACATGATGTTCAGATTGCAGAGAACCTACTTTATGAAGAGGTTCTACTTGATATTCTAGATCGGCAAGACCGAAAACTGGGGACCAAGAAAGTGACTATCGTAAGATATCACAGAGGAATATGAACGTCAAAGGAAAGATGTGGGAAGTCGAGGAAGAAATGAATTCTAAATACCCTCAGTTGTTTCAGGACATAAGATTCTTAACGACCGAAGCCCGATCATGTGTTTTATTAGCCCATGTTATGTGATTTTAATTAACACTCATTCTATGATGAAATGATATTCAGAATTAAAGAGCTATAGCATTTTCATAAGTAGAATTATTTGGACACAAGGTAAGTTACAATTTATGGTATTTTTGTTAAAACTGATGGCCATGTGAGGCCAAAGTGATACTGTTTTTTGTTTATGGATTGTATGGCATATGATATGTTTCTAGTTGTTTGGCAGGTATGGATAGTCCTGTTTACAAAAGAGACTGTCAGAATTTTCATAAAATCCATAAGAGCTAGTTTCTCCTCTAAGAGTCCTTTACATTTGAGGACGAATATTCCTAAGTGGGAAATGATATTACACCTTGTACTTTCATGTTAGAATGAATGTTAAGTAAATAAATATGACCTGGAGAATTTAAGGTTACAAAGATAATGATGGGTTAAAACAAGCTTTAAGGAAGTATCAAGAGGGTTGGAGGCTAAACGAATCAAGGATGTTATAGCCCGTACTTTTGGAATAGAACTAGGAGTGTTTAATATTCTAAAGAGGTCATGTTTTAAGTTACATGAATCATATAATATTCGCATTCTAATTTTAGAAGTCAAACAAGTTGTAAAACAAAAGTCGGCAAAAGTTATTGCAAGTTACTTTCATAATTTTACTCAAATTTGGGTCAAATATCACTATGCCTTTCTCCGAAAATGCTTGGATTTATGGGTTGATCTGCCAACCAAAATGAAGCTCTCTGAATTTAGTTTCCAGCTCATTAAATCGTCATCAATACAACATTGGAGTGGAGATATATTTGCATTTTCGCGAGACTGCGTAGGTGACCTACTTGCTTAAATGAAAGGACCAAACAAGTCCCCAAAAAGGGCTAGTTGAGTCGTCTATAAGATCCCTTTTATTGGCTTATTTCATTCATATTTAAATCCTAAAATCGGAGAATAAACACCTACAAGCTTCTCTCAAAAATTACATACAAACCCTAAGTGATTTCAAGGGATTCAAGTGATTCTAGTGCCGAAGCACCCGAACTGCTTGCTAGTTTCTCTTTCTCCTTCTTGTATCTGCGTTGAGGGACTAATTTCATATGAAGAGAGCCTAGGTTCTGTGGGTTCTACTCAGTTCCACATATGTTTATGTTTCTCCTTCCCTTGTCTAAACTTCTATGAGTTGTAGCTCGATCGTAAAGCCTAAAACTTGTATGTTTTGAAAGAGTTAGTGTGTTTTTGTTGTTGCCTCATTGCTGGGGAGTGGTGAACTCATTGTTAAGTTGATTTTATGGATGGTTTATATGATAAGGGTATTAATAAGGTATCGGTGGTTGAGAGAAGGAAAGTCGTAACATATTTTTAATAACCTGAAAATTTAGTTTTAGGTTGTTTTAGGTGCTGGGATGTTATAAAGTCATCTTTATAGTGTATTATGACTGGAACTCGGTATGAATAAATTAAGTATGTCGTGGTTTATATTATGTTTATTTTTGAATGGTGTAACCTACAGACTAAATTAGAGAATTATGTGTGTGGGCTATTTCGCGGTGTCCTTGGACCTTGTTTGGGCTAGTTCTTGATGTAGTAACTTGGACAAATTGTTTTTGCTATTGTTCTGGTTGTTTTTAGAGTTGTTTTGAATTAGAGGGAAGTGAAAAATATATAGGGAAACTGCTGCCTAATTTTCTAGAAATGAGCTACTAGCTTGGAAATACGTTTTAAGCTTTTATGTAACTTACCATAGTTCTAACATCTTAATATAGGTTGAAGTACTTCAGGCATCATATACAATTGTGTCGTGGATTAAGCGTCAAAAGTATGTAATGGATATCCCTTTTCTATAATTGTCATGAAACCATACGAGTTGGATAAATCTTATACGAGAAACGAATATTGTAGAGCTCGTACAATAGGTGTTACATCTTCCCGTATACTTCCATTGTATCTCATTGAGAGGGGTTCCCATCTGCTTAATGATATTCCATGATGTTGGATAAAGATAGAGAGCTACATACGTACCTCCATACATTATACTATGTACATGATATAGAGCATGACATATCTATATTTTCTATAGCCTGACCACTTGGTTAGTCAGAGTTTACTGTTGCATGGCCATTTGGTCAATGAGAGATACTATTACCTAGCCTTATGGTGAGTGAGAGTTTATATTTTCTGGCCTTATGGTCAGTGAAAGTTTGTTGTTGCCTGGCCACTTGGTCAGTGAGAGACACACTAAGCCCTATATGTGGCCGACTAACTATGATATTGATATATTGCATTATGTTGAATCGGGATGAGAATATCTCGGAGAATTTTGTGGCTTCGCTTAATTACGTACTTCAGTTTAGTTTTAGTTTTCAGTTATTCTATTTCTTTGCATACTCATACTGACGTCTTTTTTGCCATGAGCGCTGCATTTTAGGCATGTAGTATTTTGATAGATAGCAGGATAGACCTTCTTAGAAGACAGAGACAAACATCAGCTTGATTGGTAAGCTCCACCCCCACGAAGTTACCAAGTCTAGACATTGGAGTCCATTTTGTATATGCAGACTTGATGGGTAGGTGGGGACCCTATCTCGATCATAATATAGTTATGTTACCTCTAGAGGCTTGTAAAAGAGTCATGTATGCTTTGTATGTCAGTATTGTGGCATTGGCGGCCATGCGTTCAAGTTCATTTCACGCCCCAACTCGGGGAGCGCAACTGTCCCTCAACCGAGTGGACCCGATCGAGCAAGCATGTTAGACACTTTCAACCCACTCGCTTATGATCATGAAAAAAGCACATTTTCATTAGTTAAACAGCAAAGGGATCACATAACATTACTAGTCAATATCATTTCGTTAGATGAAAACAAATGCATCTTATGATCTAGTAGGACAAAATCCAAAGTAAAACATATTCATTTGACCCTCCTAGTAACCATATACAACCCACATAATGTCTACGCAGCCTCTAAAGATACCAAGAAGAGTGGAAAGATAGTGCTGGCAACAAGGCCCCGACTATAACTCAAAATGACTACAACATAGAAAATATGATACAAGACCCTAGAATGAAGTGGGGCTCACCGATTTCGCTGATAAGAGGATGCACTACTGCCTGTGATCAACACTGTCTGCCATGGAACCCCTGCATCCATTTAAAGATGCAGCGCCCCCGGCAAAAGGGAGGTTAAAACTGTCGAATAGTACTAGTATGAAAGCTAAACACCATAATAATAACATTAATAGCATTTCAAAGGAAACAATCCTGAAGACAATACGAAGTGTAGATAATACTAAACATCAAGTTAAGGATCACTTAGATTTTCATGTCTATTTCCACATTATTAGGTTGGATAGTTTTTAATGCCAATATGCCACAGTCCACAATACCAGCGTGTTCTTACACAGAGTCTGATCTCTGCCCGATCGGCTAAGCCATCTCATTTGAGACATCAACCATATTCACATTTACACTCACAATACCATCGTGTTATTACACAGAGTTCGATCTCGCCCGATCGGCTAGGCCATCGCATTTGAGACATCAACCATTTCAATCGATCATCTTACTTTAGATTCATCTCCCATCTCATCAGTACATTAGCACAAGTGGCTTTAATTATAGAGTCGTTCTTCGCGCTTGGCCTTAGTTCATAGTTCAAGTTTCTTTCCACATCCCATCACTTTTATTATCATCAGAAACAACACGGTCTACATTCAGGACTCTTGATTTCACATGTGAGCAAAGTTATAATTCAAGGCACATAGAGGCTCTTCACACAATTGGTATAATAGTCTCTAATCGGATTTGAATGAATTCTAGGCATTTTTAGCACACATATTCTAAGGGTTGAAAATTACTTCATATGACTATAACATGATGAAAGCATTGGAATACATATTACACGTACATTGTCAAAGCAAGCACATTCGAGATAGCAATTTCTAGGACGATCAAATTGGGACTTATGTCGATTTTGTGAATACCATGGGATTCAATTATTAAAAAGTGGATGTTTATCCGATATACCTCAATTGAGCACCTTAAAACTCTTCGATGTTCCGGAATGTTTGCAACTTCAATTTATTTTAGCAATATAGCACAATTGAACCCATAATTAGGAAAACGATCATAATCCTAGCTCACTTGAGCATTCTATCAAACACTATGTGTTTATTAAGGCTTCATGGCCCTTTTTATGAAAGATTACACCAACCCATACCCCATTATTTTCTATCTTTGATTTACAACTCCCCCACATATCTTATAAACACATGCATGCAAGGTAATCACCCTCATCCCCATGAATTACCTCACTAATGGCCCGTTATAGTTACATTTTAAAATTAAGAGTTTGGGTGATAGAATATTACCTCTTAGGAAGAATACTTAGGTGCCCCTCTTGATAATCGTCATGGTTTTCAATGAGAAATGGAAGAGCAATTTGATGAGGATTACTTTCTCCCTCTAGGGCCCTCTCTCTCTCACTCTAAGATATCACAAAATAGCTTCAAAGTGTCCTAGTGTAGGTGTTTTAACGAAATTTGGTCGGTTTTAAAACCCCAAACTGGGCCACATATACGACTGCATAATGATCTTGCGGTTCACAAAATGGGCCACATAAAGGCCCTCAACCCTGGCATTTTTCTGCTTCGGTCTGTGGTTCACAGACCTGTTATGCGGTTGCATATTGCGCAGCACAACTCCCGCATGAAAAATCTCAAAGTCGGATATGTGATCAAAGTGCAGCCTGTGAAATTGTTCCGCGGTCACATAATGGGCCGCAAAATGACACCAAAAATGGTCCAAGTGACTGCCTCACTCTGCACCCATTCTGCGATCCACAGAGTGATTCTACGACCGCATAATGGGCCGTAGAAGTTCCCTATTTTTGCCAACATTTTCCTTAAACTTCTCTATGCACTGATCAACATTTCTACTATTATGGACCTCTATGCCTAGTTCGGCATCACAGAATCCCGGTTTTTAGGGAAAATTTTATGTGGCCTTACGTCCTCCCCCTTTTATATCATTCGTCCTCGAATGAGGGTCAAGGTCCACTATTAGCAACTTATGCAACTCAGTTTTCCATACCATCCATCAGTAGTCCCAAATTTAACTAACTCCTAAGATTCCCAAAAATTTTGCTAGAGTTTCCTTTGTAACTAGGCCTATTCACCTGAAGAGAGCCCCCGCAACACTTCTTACAAACATAAGCACAACCCAAAGACGTAATGAAACTCATAATAATACTAATCGTGGCCTTATGAGCAACATATAGTCAAAAGGGACACATTTACATTAACTGAACAAGGGTTACAAGATTCATAGGAAAAAAATTCATAAAAAGAAAGGGTTCACGGCTATTCAAACAAGTAGAGATACTTGTTTTTCATTTCATCCTCGGCCTCCCAAGTGGCCTTTTCAACCTGCTGGATTCGCCATAACACTTTCACGGAGGCAGTTTCCTTATTCCTTAACTTTCATACTTGTTTATCAAGAATGGAAACAGGAATTTCTTCATATGATAGTTCTTTATTAACTTCAATGGTCTCAACCGGCACAATGGCTGAAGGATATCCAACTACCTTCTTCAATATCAACACATGGAATACCGTGTGGACTAATGACATTTCAGGTTGTAGCTCAAGCTAGTACGCCACCTGGCCAATCCTCAGAATGATTTTGTACGGCCCGAAATACCCCGGACTCAATTTTCCTTTTCTTTCAAACCGCATAATGCCCTTCATGGGGGAAATCTTCAAGAATACCCAATCATCTTCCTTGAACTCTAAATCTCTGCGACGAACATTCGAATGGGACTTTTGACGGCTCTGAGAAGTTTTCAACCACTCCATTATGATCTGAACCTTCTCCATAGCCTGATGCACAAGGTCTAGCCCTATCAACTTAGCTTCCCCAATTTTGAACCACCCAATGGGAGACCTACATCTCCTACCATACAATGCCTCAAATGATGCCATCTAATTACTTGCATGAAAGATTTTGTTATAAGCAAATTGTATGAGTGGTAAATGATCATCCCATCTACCCTTGAAGTCAAGAACACAAGCACGCAACATGTCTACAAGCTTCTTAATAGTCCAATCTGCTTTCCGTCGGTCTGTGGATGGAAGGTTGTACTAAGATTTACCTGAGTACCCAACCCTTGCTAAAATTTCTTCCAAAAATTGGTCGTGAACTGATCCCCTTGATTAGAAATGATAGAAGCTGGAGTGCCATGCAGCCTGACTATTTCCTTGATATACAACTGAGCATATTATTCCACTATGTCGGTGGATTTAACCGGCAAGAAGGGTGCTGATTTGTGAGTCGATCCACAATCACCCAAATTGAGTCAAACTTATGTGGAGTGCATGGTAGCCCTACCATAAAATCCATATTAATCATTTCCCAATTCCATATTGGGATTTCTATGTTCTGTGCCAACCCACCAGTCTGTTGACATTTGGCCTTCACTTGGTGACAATTCGGACACCTTGCCACAAAGTCCGCCATATTCATTTTAGTGTCGTTCCACCAATACATTTCCTTAAGTTCATGATACATCTTTGTAGAACCTGGGTGCACGGAACACCTGGAAACGTGAGCCTCAGTCATGATTCTTTCCCCGAGACCATCTACATTTGGAACACTTAGCCGCCCTTGGTACCTTAGTGTACCATCATCCACGCCAAGAGTAAAATCCATTCTTTTATGTTTATGAATCCCCTCCTTCAGTTGTACCACTAATGGATTGTTGTATTGCTTCTCTTTGACTTCCGCAACGAGCGATGATTCAGCCCTATTTTGCACAACTACCCTTCCTTCACTAGAGTCCGCAAGACGAACTCTCAAACTAGATAGCTGGTGAACCTCCCTGGCCAACGACCTTTGACATGCTTCCAAGTGAGCCAAACTACCCATAGATTTCTGGCTTAGAGCATCCGCCACAACTTTGGCTTTCCCCGAGTGATACAGAATATCGATGTCATAATCCTTGAGTAACTCAAGCCATCTTCTCTGCCTCAAATTCAACTCTTTTTGTTTGAAAATATATTGAAGACTCTTGTGGTCCGTGAATACGTCCACATGGAACCCATACAAATAATGACGCCAAATATTCAGTGCAAAAACCATCGCGGCAAGTTCTAAGTCGTGAGTTGGATAGTTCTTTTCATGATTCTTTAGTTGCCTAGAAGAATAGGCATAACCTTTCCATATTTCATTAACTCACACCCAATCCCGATCGTTGAAGCAGCGCAATATACCTCAAACCCATACGTACCCTCTGGCAGGGTCAACATTGGTGTCGTAGTAAATTTCGATTTCAACTCATGGAAGTTCCTTTCACAAGAATCGGACCATGGGAACTTAACAGCTTTCTGAGTCAATTTGGTCAAAGGGTGGGAGTGTGAGGGCCCACTAAGGAACTGTGACACTAACTCCCGAATGAATGCAAGCTAGGAGTTCATCTCCCCAATAGGTCCCTCAGCTGGGGTAGTCTGTGAGGAGGATCCGGATCCAGATCCGGCAATAGTGGTGGTGACCTTCCTCTTTTTCTTTTCAGCACACTACCTGCACCTGTCACTCTCAGTGGGTGGAATGGCTTGTCTGCCGGTATCCAATGATCTCCCTCCAATTCATCAACCTGTGCACGCCGGCATAGCTCTGTAATCAACGATGGGAACATCATAGATGTGCCACTTTGAAGCACGTATTCCTTTAGCTCCCTCACAATGTAGTTGTTTAACCAAAGAATTAGATCCTTTGACCAAAGCTATTTCTAGGATGAACACGGGTTACTGGTAATCAAGGAAATAAATAGAAACAAGTAATAGACAATATTGCAGAAATATAGAAAAGCAAAGTAGATTGTATTTTTAAATCAAATGATCCTTTACAAGTTGTATTCCCGTCCCTTATATAGGAGATTCCTTGATATAACGTACAACTCTTGCTATAATTGCCCATTAATGACTAATTATGACATTAAGGGGTGTTACAAAGGATAATGGTAATTGGTGTACGGTTACATAACGTACGAGTAATCAATTGTGGGTCCTTGAATCTGCCCATAGCTTTGTCCAGATTCATTTCGACCGTGTCTCTTCCCTGTCTTGATATGGTGGAGTTTCCCGTGGCTGATGGACTCGATGGTTTATTTATTCGCACCTCTTTGTTTTGTATATCTTTGTAGAATCACGTCCAGCTGTCGAGTTTTCCTTGGTCCACGTATCCGGCTGGGTTGTCTAGAATCAGCCAACATGTGAGACTCTTTTTTACCAATACAGATAGTCCCCCCACTTACCATTTATTTATCGATTATTATTTGGTAAGTGGATACCCATTTATGACGGGAATATTTTGCTGCCGGTTTACCTCGAAACGTTGTATCCTTCTCTGAATCATAGGTGTCGTTTGTCACTTTTATTTAATGCTCAAACCACGTGTCCTTCTCAAATTGGTTTTGCAGTTACTCGGCGCTTTTTAGGGCTTTCTGCGGCTGCGTCAGTCCCGTAGTGACACCTTCAATTATGAATTTTCATCATAATTTTTTTTTCATGTTTGACGGTTGTCCTCAAGTATAAATACCTTTCTTCTTTTCTTTGCTTCCACGAAACAATTTCTAACTTTGTCTTTTGTAAAGAACCTTTTCTTGCCTTTGTAAACATGTCTTCTTCAAATCAACCTCAAAGAGTAATAGATATTGAGAATTTAACGCCATTTTCTGCTCCGACTAGGAGATGGAGGGGTGGTAGATTTAGGAGTCTAGGATCCACTCCTTCGAAAGGCTCTTCTTATTCTCAGATAGTTTACCCTCATTTCGCTAGGTCTCTAGTTTCTCTGGGGGCTAGGGCTTCCCGGTCTTTGTCTAGAGGTAGATATGAACGCCTTCGTGAACCTGGAGTTGATGAAATTATTCCTGCTGAGTTTGTCTTTGCTAGAGATAATCAAGTTCTCGTAGACCAATCTTCTTCCCTTGAGAGTAGGGGTGGGCATAAAATCTGAAAAACCAAATTTCGAACCGAACCGAATTAATTCGGTATTTCGGTTTCGGTTTTTTCGATATTTCGATCTAATTCATTCTTAAATTTCCAGTATTTCGATTCAGTTCTCGGTATTAAAATTTTAAAAAGTTGGTATATCGAATATACCAAAAGTTTAAGGACATTTTCTTTTGGACCCTACCTATCTCTATTCTCTACCCTCCCAGTGCCCAGCCGGCCAGCCCAATTTAATACCCATTCCCGTCGCCCCCAAGCCCAACTGCCCAAGCCTAGTACCTTTTAGACTCTTCGGACTTAGGTTAGGCCATATCCATTAGTAAATTAGGTTCTCTCTCACGCTTAGTCTTCAGTTATTATTCTTTGCGACTTCACCCACGCCGGCCGCTGCAATTCTTCTTCTTCATGAGTTTACCCACGCCAGCCAAACCACCAGAGAACACAAATAAGTAATTAAACACCATCTCAATTTTCAAATCCATTTATGTTCTTTCTTTGTGTATATCCGACATGCTTGTGCTATCAACACTCTACAGGGAATTTTCAAATCCATTTATGTTCTTCTCTTTGTCATCTCAATTCTTGAAACATAATATTCTTATTCTAATTCCCCTTTTCTTTCTTTGTGTATATACAATTTTTAACATTTTTAATTTCATTTTTCTTTGTTTGATTTTGTCATTTGGTGTGAAAATGTAGCCATGCTTTCACTCCCTCAGAGTTAGGCAGTCATAAAGTCACCATTTTCGTCTCCGATCTGGCGTCTGGCGTTTCCGCGTTGGTGATTACGAGTTCTGACTCCTCTCTCCTCACTCCTCACTCAATTATTTGATTATTTCGAAGCTCAATCCTCCGGCCAGGTTCATATGAATTTTCTATGATATTTATTTTGTGATTGTTTGAGATTTATTTTTATATTTTGTGAATTCGATCATTTGGCAACTAGTAAAATGCCAAGTTTTTGTTTTCCTTATTGGTTGATATTTGTATGTTGTTGCTACCTTGCATCTCTTTATTTATCTGATGTCTGGAGTGCACAACATGATTTATGTATTGTTTAGGTTCAAGTGCAATCATGCCCCATGCTCGGTTGGCCATTTTCAGAGAAGATTTGCAGCCTGTTAATGTTGCTACAGTGTTGTCCCAGCAGTGAAAATTTTCTATTCTGCATTTTTGCTCAATTTTAGTACTCCAAATTAGCATACTGTTAACTGTTAAGTGTTGTCCCGTGTGAGGATCTTTTTCTGTAACTGTTCAGTAACAGTTGGACTGTTAATTAGCTGTATTTTGGTCTTTGGATGTTCAGTTTTGGACTGCTAATTTGTTCTGTAAATTAGCAAACTGTTAACTGCAGAATGTTAAGGCTGTTTGCATTTGGTATTTTGTTCTGATTGCCTTTTTTGTTTTGGCACAGATGGAGATCGAGCTTATTTTGTTTTCAGAAATGTATTACTTTGTTGTTTTCATTTGATATTGTGTTCCTAAGTTGCAATGTGTGTAAATAATGGTAAGTGTTGTATTGTTGTTATTTACTGTTTTCTACTTTACAGTAGTCATTTAGATATGGAGTATTGTTGTAATTTACATAGGTTCGATAAATATGTAGTATTGTTTGTACTTTGTAAATAATGGTAAGTGTTGTTAACCTATGGAACAATACTACATATGTACCATATGTTCGATACATCAAAGAAAGAATAGCTATCTGCAGAAAATGACCAAGATAGAGCATAACATAACAGGCGAAATGTTCACCATGTCATGCATCTTGAATGTGAAATAAGACCGAATGTTAAACCGAAACTGTACCGAACCAAAATAACAAAATACCAAACTGTACCGAAATATTTTGGTACGGTATTTGGTATACATAATTGAGAAACCGAATACCGAAATACCGTACCGAAATTATTAAATACTGAATGTCCACCCCTACTTGAGAGTGTCGAAAGGTATCCAACCCCTATTACTGAGTGTCAAATTTCCCTTGTTTGTAGGGAGTGTTTTTGGAGGCCTGATTTCCCTGTCTACATTCCGAATAGTAATCAAAGAATAACGTCTTACAAGACGGGATACTCTTTTGTTTATATTACCCTTTTACTCTAGTGTTTAGACCTCTCATTGATCCAGTCATAATTGAATTCTACCATTTCTTCAATATCTGCTAAGGACAAGTTGGTCCGCTTGTGTGGCAAGTTGTCGCATGTCTTAGGAGTTTAGCTTGTTTAGCCTCGGTTCCTTTTACTTTCAACCATCTTATTCATCTCTACTCTCCTTCCTTGTTTCGTGAAGGGATTTTTACTCTGACTGCTAGGAGTAAAAGAGTGTTGGAACCCCTAGAGATGATTAGGATAGAGGTTGGTACCTCCGGTAAGTCGCTGTACCCACTGTTGGTTTAGTGGGTGCAGAAATTCTTACCTTCCCTGAGAAGTGGAATCGTGCACGTAAGTCCGCTTTAGCTCACATCTATTTACTTTTCCTCATTCTGACTTGAGATGTTTTACTAACACCGTCTCTGTTTCTTCTTCTCTTAGCAATCATGGGTACCATTGAGAGTGTCTCTGGTATCCGTGATTGGGTAGAAAAATTATTGTCTGTTGCTCCTTTAGAAGAGAGATCTTTGAAGTACTTCGCTGGGAAGTACGGTTGGCATGTAAACAGCCATGGTAAGTGAAGCTTTTGTTCTTGCTTCTTTCCTTACTCGAGCCTCTTCTTTCTCTGTGTCTTAACTTTTTCCCTTTTGATAGGGTTCTTTGCTCGTGGGGTGTCTTCTTCATCTATCCCGAAGATGTCTTTGGCCCAGGCCCAAGAGATTATTGTTGGTTCGTCTTCCTCGAAGAGGAAGATTGGTGAGTCCTGTTCCGTAGAAGAAAAAGAAGAGGAGGGTGCTTTGGTGTGCAGGCCACGGAGAAGGCGGGTGGTTTCGGACGATTAGTCTACACCGATGACTTTGCCTTTCGTGTTTGTGGTTGGGTCCTCTACCTCTGAAGATGTTTCACATTCCCCCCTTAATGAGTCTGTAGATTAATTGTTCCATGAAGGTTTTGACCTTGCTCCTGATGATGTCCCTTTGGTTGTTGTTTTTCCTGCTTCTTTAAGAGAAGCTGCCTCATCTGCTCCTTTGGCTATTACGGCTTCAGTTTTTGCTTTGCCCATGGCTTCCTCAACTCTTCAATCCTCCGTGCCTGCTGCTTTTCCCGTGGCTTCTCTAGTTCCTCAACCCTCCGTGCCTGTTGTTGCTTCATCTCTGCCTGCCTCCATGCCCTCCGCTAGGGAAGTAGGGTCTTCCAGCAGAGAGATGTGGCAGGTGATAATAGAGGTTCCTGCTGAGGGGAATATTTTCAAGAAAACGGGTGAGCCCGAAGTGTGGCTCAAGCCTTTGATAGGTCCCACTAAGGAAACCAAGCTAGCCAGCCATAGTGCTCTTACATAGGCCAATGAAGTTGTGCATACCTCTTTGAAGGTATGATGTTGGTTATCCTCTTTCATTTTCGTATATGAAATTTATCATATCTAATTGGTTTATTTAATATTATAGGCATGGAGCTCATGAAGAGGATCTCAAATACGGATCAGGAGACAAAGGAGTTGCAGGCCGATGCTGATAATTGGAAAGCACAATATGATATCCGAAGGATTGACATGGATGCCTTAGAAGAGGAAAGAAGTACCTTGAAGAGGCAGATGAGGCTCATGGCGGCAGAACTGGCAGTAGAGAACGCCTCTTCCAGTCAGACTGATAAAGACAAGAGTATTCTGGAGTCCTCATTTGCTGAGCAGCTATCCCGCGCCTCAGAGGAGATTAGAGACTTGAAAAACATGCTGGTGCGGAAGGAGGAATACTCAGGCGAGCTCGTGCAATCACTCACCCGTACTCAAGTAGATCTTCGTAAAGCTGAAGATAAAGTTCAAACTCTGGAGGAGTCGATTGTACCATTAAGGGCCACCCATGAAGCTGCTGAAGCGGAGAAGGACGGATTGAGAGGTGAGCTTCAAGTATGGGCAAGGGATTATGAAGATCTTGAAGAGGCGGCTGCTGTTGACGTGAGTTGGGCGTATATGAAATCTCTCCTTGACACATTGACGAAAATGAGTCAAGAGGGTTGTATTGGTAAAAAAGAGTTTCACACGTAAGCCAGCTTTTGACAACTCAGCCAGTCACGTGGACACAGTAAAACGTGACAGCTGGACGTGACTCCTTGAAGAGATACAGTACAAAGAGGCACTGTTCAGTAAACCCACGAACTTATCAGCCACGGGAAACTCAACTTGATCAAAACGGGAGAGAGGCACGGTCAGAATGGATCTAGACAAAGCTACGAGAAGATTCAAGGACCCACAATTGATTACTCGAACGTTATGTAACTGAACCCCCAATTACCGTTATCCTTTGTAACGCCTCATTAATGTCATAATTAGTCATTAATGNGATTCTCGAAGACAATCAACTTTATATTTCTACAATATTGTCTATTATTCATTTTTCTCCAGTATCTTTATTATCAATAACCCGTATTCATCTTAAAAATAAGCGTTAGTCAAAGGGTCTAATTCTTTGGTTAAACAAATTGGTTCCGTTACCAGGAATCTAATAATCTCTATTTACTTTTCAAGTGATATCCTCTGAATTATGTCAAACCCCAACGACAACAACCAGCAAAGGAGTGGAACCCCAGTTCCATCGCCTTCGGGAACCCCACTTGGTTTGAGGGAACAAACCCCAGAAAGATCTGATAACAACAATGGTGATAATGATCAAACTGTGGAACAAGATCGTGTAAATCAAATGATTGCACAGTATGTGAGTCAAGCTTTGCAAGAGCTTGCGAGAGGATTACCGGCAGCGTTACCTACACCACCGACGCCACCCCCTAATAACACCATCACCATAGAAAATCCTCAATCTGGGTTGGCAAACTCAGGAAGAGGAGATACTCCTAATGAATCTCTCGAAACAAGACCAGGTATATCTAGTAACTCTTAATTACAAAATTTACTGCTAACCATGCAGAAACAGATGAAGGAACAGAACGATCGCATCGAAAAAATTCCTGGAGTACCACCTATCATCAAAGGCATCAATGTTGATAGATATTATCAACAACCTTGGAATCCAAGTGCGGAACCTTTGCCTATACCCAAGAAGTTTAAAATGCCTGACATTCCCAGATATGATGGAACAACTGATCCACGCGACCATGTGAATGCTTTCACTACTGGACTAAAAGGCAACGAATTAACGAAACAAGAGATTGAATCGGTCCTTGTCAAAAAATTTGGGGAAACACTTACCAAAGGGGCCCTAACCTGGTATTCTCTTCTCCCTGAAAATTCTATTGACTCTTTTCCTGAGCTTACAGATTCGTTTATAAAAGCACACTCTGGTGCACAAAAAGTTGAGAAGAGAATGGAAGACATATTCAAAATAAAATAAGGAGACACGGAACTACTTTGTGAGTTTGTAGACAGATTTCAACGAGAAAGAATACAGTTACCCAGGGTGCCTGATAATTGGGAAGCCATGGCATTTGCGAGCAACCTGAACGATAAAAGCTCAGAAGCCACGAGGCGACTTAAGAAGAGTCTAAGAGAATTCCCCGCTACAACATGGAACGATGTATATAACAGGTACAGTTCTAAACTCAGAATTGAAGAAGATATCATTGCTCGTTCAAGAGATGAAGATCATTCCAGATCCAAACGTCCTGAATCAGATAGAAGATCAGGTAAAAACAGGTATGATCCTTATTTAGGACCCTCGGGACGCGATATCCGCCCCAGGTTCAAAAATACTAGGTCAGACTATAGACCACAAGGAAGAGACGTAGTCTCATCCTCATCTAGATCCAGAAAAGATCAAGGTGAACGACCTACAGGTAGTACTCAAATTGGGGATCATACCTTTAATGTAAGTACTACTGAACTTGTCTCTATATTGAGGAACATGGGAGACAAGGTTAAGTGGCCCAAAGATATGCGGTCAAATCCAAGTAGAAGAATCCCAGATCACTGGTGTGAATTTCACAACGATCATGGGCATAAAACTGCGGGTTGCAGATTTTTACAAGGTGAAGTAGAAAATTTGTGAAAACATGGATATTTAACAGAATTGTTTAGTGATAAAGGTAAACAGACATATATGAGGAACAGGAAGGAGCCCCCAAAGCCTCCTTCTCCATAACGAACCGTTAACGTAATACACTGGGGTGAAGAAGTAAACAGAGTGATTTCCAAAACAACCACGAAGTTCACAATTACACATGCGAAACGAGCTCCTGGAGAAGACGATATAACCTTCCATGATGCAGATATCACCGGATTAATGCTTCCGCACAATGATTCTCTGGTAATATCTTTACTTATTCATGACACTAACGTAAAAAGAGTGTTGATTGATCCAAGCAGTTTAGTCAATATCATTTTGCTAAGAGTCGTAGAAGAAATGCAACTGGAAAATCAAGTAATACCAAAAACACGAGCCATATCAGGGTTTGATGATTCTACGATTATAACAAAAGGAGAAATTGAGCTTAGCAGTTATCTTGAGGGGGTGATAAAAATGCAAGGTTCCAAGTTGTGACGACCCAAGGAGTCATCACTTGTTTTATTACCCAATTCTGTACTCCCAAGGCCTTGAAAACCTCATTTGAAGTTGCCTCGATTTGTGTGCGCAGTCCAGGCGCGTAGCCGGACAGCTTAAATATGGAGTTCTGTGAAATATGCTAGGATTTAATATTAAAATGAATAAATTTGATTTCTGTCAACATTTTGGGTAAACGGACCCGGACTAGTGATTTGATGGTCCCGGAGGATCCGTAGCAAAATATGAGAATTGGACGTATGCCTGGAATCGAATTCCAACGTCCCAAGCCCGAGAAATAAATTTTTGAGTAAAATTGTTTTCTAAAAAATTCAAGGAAATTGAAAATGAAATCTGATTAGAAAGTGATGGTATCGGGCCCGTATTGTGGTTCCGACGCCCGGTACAGGTCTTATATATGGTTTAAGTCCTTTCTGTAAAGTTTGGTTGAAAACGGATTTCGTTTGACGTATTTCGGACTTAAAATGGAAAATTTGATGTTTTATGAAATTTGATAAAATTCATGGATTTTGAGGCCTAATTCGATGTATATGATGTTGTTTTGGTGATTTGATCACAAGGATAAGTTCTTAGGATGTTGTGGGAGTTACCTGTGAAATTTGGTATCATTCCGAGTTGTATAGGTTAGTTCGGCACGTTGTTAGCGAAGTTTAGAAACCTTAAAATTTCTAAGTTGGTTCTTGAGGTTCGGGGGTGTGATTTCGAGTTTTAGCATTGTTTTGAGTATTCCGAAGACTCGAGCGAGTCCGTAATATGATTTGGGACTCGTTGGTATATTTGAACTAGGGCTCGGGTGGGCCCAGGTGCCTTCAGGGCACCTAACGGGGCTAAAAACCAGCAAACAAGGCTGCTGGTGCACCTGCTCTGGTGTGACCGCAGGTGCGGTTGCCCAGCATCGCAGGTGCGAGACCGTAGGTGCAGTCCCAGACATTGCAGGTGCGATTACCAGTAGCCTAGCCAGCCACCGCAAGTGCGGTCTCCACTTTGCAGGTGCGATCCCAGACCCCCTAGCCCAATTCCACAGGTGGGAGATTCTTCTACCAAGTGCGAGACCGCAGGTGCGGTCCGAAGATCTGCAGGTGCGAGTTCACTGTTCAGACAGTGAGTTTTAAATACGGGTTTTAAACCCATTTTTCTCATTTTCCATCTTCTTCCTTATGCGATTTCCTCCATTTTTAAGAGCTATCAAGCAGGTCTCATAAGGTAAGTGAATTCCACCTGGAAATTTGTTTCATGCATGCATCCTATCCTAATTAACTACATAAACTAGTGCAAAAATTCAAGAAATTGGGTAGTAACCTACTTGTGATCACTTTAGAATTTTCTGTGAATTGGACATGAAATCAAATAAAAATCGTATATTTATGATCCTTAGGATTTGGGTGAGTGTTCCCTTCGAGAATTTCAAGAATCCCAGGGAGTGGGCCCGGGGTCGAATTTTGATAATTTTGGAATAATGCTAGGAAATGGATAATTAGGCCATGAAGTTGAATCATTGAATCCTTATTGATATACTTGAGTTTATTATGTCTAGATAATACCATTCCGAAGTCGAATTCTAAAGGAAAGGCGGTGTTAGAGGGTTGATTGCTATACTTTGGACCCGAGGTAAGTGTTTGGTCTAACCTTAGCTTGAGGGAATAGGAGTTGAATATAATTTGCTACTTTCTAATTTTATAATACGATGTATAGGCATGGTGACGTGTATCTATACATTGGTGTCTAGCATGACTGTGATTCCTTATATTGTGAATATTCTGATTTTGTGGTAAATTCCATGCTTAATTGATGATTTCTATATGTTGTGAAGAGTATGTGAAGGGAATTGTAATATTTAAACTCTGTTGGAGCATTGGCTCAGATTTTAAAACGAATGAGATATATGAGATAGTTGTATCCTTTGGAGCATTGGCTCAGACTGTAATACAAATGATAGGTATATGAGATAACTGTATCTTTTGGAGCATTGGCTCAGATTGTAATACGAATGATGAAGGCATATGAGATAATTGTATCCTTTGGAGCATTGGCTCAAGTAATAGAGTAAATTATGAAATGAAGTGAAAGAAAGAGAAAGAGATACTAAAATTCCCTTGTCGGGTCATTGTTGCTTTGATATTGTCTCCCTTATTGGGATGTTGAGATTACTGTTATTGTTCCCTTGCCGGGATTTAATTGTTTAATTGATGTTCCCTTGCCGGTATTTCTATTTTTACTCTATTTATTTCCTTGCCCTTGTTTGTGGTTGTTGTTTGGGTGAGGAAGAGTGTTAAATCACGAAGGGTGATGTCGTGCCATGTTTTACATTGATTATGCACGAGGGGATATTTCGTGCCATTTTTATATTTATTATGCACGAGGGGACATTTCGTGCCATGTTTATATTGTTATTAGGCACGAGGGGACATTCCATGCCATATTTATATTGTTATTATGCACGAGGGGAAATTCCGTGCCATGTTTATATTGTTATTATGCACGAGGGGACATTCTGTGCCATGTTTTACATTGATTGTGCACAAGGGGACATTCTGTGCCATGTTTATATTAATTATGCACGAGGGGACATTTCGTGCCGTATTTTACATTGTTATTATGTACGATAGGACATGCCGTGCCGCATCCGTTACTGTTTAATTTGTGTTGTCATTTCCCGTTATTATTTTCAGATATTTCAGACTGTTGCTTCGTTTCTATCATTTCAAAATTTACTATCTCTTATCCCCCAGCACGTTTCCCTTGTAATTGTATTCTTGTTTAGTTTCTGCTATATTATTGAGCTGCATAGGTACACTTTGTTGTCGTGTCTTAGCCTCGTCACTACTTCGTCGAGGTCAGGCTCGGCACGTACTCAGTACATGGGGTCGGTTGTACTGATGCTATACCTGCACTTCTTTATGTTGTGCAGATTACGAAGGCGGACCTAGAGTACATCATTAGTGGGAGTGTCTTCCAGCTTATCATAGAGGCTTCAAGGTATACCCGCTGGCGTTCGTGGGCCTTGGCGTCTCTTCCATCCCTTTTGTCTTCGATTCTGTCTTATTTTTTCCTCTAGCTTCAGAGGCAGACATGTATTTCCTTCCAGACTTGTATTTAGTAGTCTTATAGACAGTTCGTGAGTTGGTGACTCTAGGTTTTGGGAAAAATTTACCCGCTAATGTGTTATGTTGTCCTTATTTAGCTTGAAACCATATTATTTCCGTTGTTAAATTGTGAACCATTTGGTTTATCCTATTAAATTGATGTTAATATACTGGTTTATTTATTCACGTTGGCTTGTCTAGCGGCTTCAACGTTAGAAGCCATCACGGCGCGATGGTGGGATTTCAAGGCGTGACAAGTTGGTATCAGAGCACTAGGTGACTTGGGTCTCACAACTCACGGACAACTTGGTAGAGTCTGAGGAATCAGTACGGAGACATCTGTATTTATCCCCCAAATGCTGCAAAGTTAGGATGACTCCATATTTCTTTTCTTCTTTGTCGTGCACTATGAATTCTGAGTACTGATTGAGTTTATATTCTATTCTCTCGCAGATGGCGAGGACGCGTGTTTCCCTTGGTTCCGCCCAACATCCCGACACTACTGCTACAACTCCTACTCGAGGTCGAGGACGAGGCCGTGCTAGAGGTCGAGGCCGGAGCCGGGCTCAGCCTAGAGTAGCAGCCCTTGTGGAGGACCCTCAGGTCGAGTCTGACGAGGAGGTCCCAGTTCCGGCAGTCCCAATTGGACCAGCTCAGGTCCCAAAGGGGTTCATAGCTACCCCAGTTCTTCAGGACGCCCCTGTCCGTCTAGTCGGACTCATGGAGAGTGTAGCACAGGAGGGTCTTCTTCCTACAGCACCAGCCGTCTCTCAGGCTGGGGGAGATGCCCAAACTCCTGCCACCCGCGTGCTAGAGCAGCTAGCTCCACAGTTTCAAACTTCGACGCCTCAGCCAGCCGGAGTAGCTCAGCCGGGTATTGCAGCGCCGGTAGTAGAGGGAGCACCTATGTCAGCAGATGCTTTGTGGAGACTGGACAGGTTCACTAAGTTATTCACTGCTACTTTCACTGGTTCACCATCAGAGGACCCCCAGGATTATTTGGACAGCTGTCATGAGGTTCTTCAGAATATCGGCATAGTGGAGTCAAACGGGGTTGACTTCGCTACTTTTCGGTTATCTGGCGCAACCAAGAGTTGGTGTAGAGACTATTGCTTAGCCAGACCAGCTGGATCTACACCTTTGACTTGGAGTCAGTTCTCAAAGGTATTTTTGGGGAAGTTCCTTCCCATTACTCAATGAGAGAACCTTTGGAGGTAGTTAGAGCGTCTCCAGCAGGGATCCATATCCATCACTAAGTACGAGACCAGGTTCATCACTCTAGCCCGACATGCTCTTATGATACTTCCCACTGATCAGGAGAGGGTTCGGAGGTTTATCGAGGGATCGGCCCGGCCTATCAGACTTCAGATGGCCAGAGAGTCTGGTATAGATATATTGTTCCAGGATGCGGCCAATGTGGCCAGGAGGATTGAGATGATTTTGTCACAGGGAGGTGGTCAGGGGGCTGACAAGAGGCCTCATCATTTCGGTCGTTTCAGTGGAGCCTCATCTAGGGGCAGGGATTCTTCATGCAGAGGTCATCCTCCCAAACCTTTTCAGTCAGCTCTTCAGGTGTCCCATGGTACTTCGGGTGTTCGTGGTTATCAGACGCACTATTCCGATCAGTAGCCTTACAGTGCGCCAGCAGCACCTATCGGTGCACCGCCACTTCAGAATTTCCAGGGTGGTTATCAGGGTCGACAGGGCTAGTTCTAGAGTCAGTAGGCAAATCAGCAGAGGCCTTGTTATACTTGCGGTAGTTTGGGGCACATTTCTAAGTTTTTCCCCCGAGGTTCTGGTGGGTCTCAGCATCAAGGTTCTCATGCCATGGTACAGGCACCATGTGTTCCACAGCCTGCCCAGCCAGCTAGAGGTGCTAGAAGTGGAGGAATAGGTCATAGAGGTGGAACTCAGGTCGTCAGAGGTGGAGGACAACCAGCAGTCGGCCGTCCCAGAGATGTGGTTCAGGGTGGTGGGGCCCAGCCCCGATGTTATGCTCTTCTAGCCAGGCTAGAGGTTGAGGCTTCTGATGCAGTCATTATATGTACTATTCGGCTTTGTGACAGAGATGCTTCAGTGCTATTTGATCCAGGGTCTTCATATTCGTATGTGTCCTCTTATTTTGCACATATCTGGTCATTCCTATTGATCCACTGAGTATTCCTGTTTATGTATCTACACCGGTGGGTGATTCTATCGCGGTCGATCGAGTCCATTGTTCTTGTGTTGTCGTGAGTGGGGGTCTTGAGACCCGTGTTGATTTGTTTCTTTTAGGTATGGTCGACTTTGATGTTATATTAGGGATGGACTAGTTATCCCCATATCATGTTATCTTGGATTGTCATGCCAAGACGGTGACCTTAGCCTTACCGGATTTGCCCCGTTTGGAGTGGAAAGGAACTCCTGGTCATTCTACCCGCAGTACGACAGGCTCGGCGTATGGTCGAGAAGGGGTGTTTGGCTTATTTGGCTTATGTGCGCGATTCTAGTGTCGAGGTTCCCTCTATTGATTCGGTACCCGTGGTTCGTGAGTTTCCTGAGGTCTTCCCTTCAGACCTGCTGGGGATGCCACCTGATAGGTACATTGATTTCTACATTGATCTGGCTCCAGGCACCCAGACCGTTTCTATTCTGTCGTATCGCATGGCCCCGCCGGAGTTGAAGGAGTTGAAGGAACAGTTGCAGGATTTGCTTGGGAAGGGTTTCATCAGACCTAGTGTTTCTCCTTGGGGTGCTGCAGTATTGTTTGTGAAGAAAAAGGATGGTTCGATGAGGATGTGCATTGATTACCGGCAATTGAACAAGGTTACAATAAAGAATAAGTATCCACTGCCGAGGATTGATGATTTGTTCGATCAGCTTCAGGGTGCTAAGGTATTTTCAAAGATAGACTTGAGATCTGGCTACCATTAGTTGCGGATTAGGGCATCCGATGTCCCTAAGACAGCTTTCCGCACTCGGTACGGGCATTACGAGTTTTTAGTCATGTCGTTTGGGTTGACAAATGCCCCAGCAGGTTTTATGGATTTGATGAACCGAGTGTTCAGGCCTTATTTGGACTCGTTCGTGATAGTATTCATTAATGATATATATATACTCCCGCAGCCAGGAGGAGCACGAGAAACATCTCAGAGTGGTTCTTCAGACTCTGAAGGATAGTAAGCTATATGCAACGTTTTCGAAGTGTGTGTTCTGGTTGAGTTCAGTTGCATTCCTGGGTCATGTCGTATCAGTAGAGGGTATTCAGGTTGAGTCAAAGAAGATTGAGGCAGTCAAGAACTGGCCTAGACCAGCATCAGCTACAGAGATTCGGAGTTTCTTGGGATTGGCAGGCTACTATCGTCGGTTCGTGGAGGGGTTCTCATCTATTGCAGCCCCGATGACTAGGTTGACCCAGAAGAGTGCCCAGTTCAGATGGTCGGACGAGTGTGAGGCGAGCTTTCAGAGGCTCAAGACAGCTTTGACTACGGCACCGGTATTGGTTTTGCCCACAGGTTCAGGGCCTTATATAGTCTTTTTCGATGCTTCCCGTATTGGACTTGGTGCAGTGTTGATGGAGGATGGCAAGGTCATTGCTTATGCTTCGAGGCAATTAAAGATTCATGAGAAGAACTATCCAGTGCATGATTTGGAGTTGGCAGCCATTGTCCATGCATTGAAGATTTGGAGGCACTATCTGTATGGCGTGGCGTGTGAGGTGTTCACGGATCATAAGATTCTTCAGTACTTGCTCAAGCAAAATGATTTGAATTTTAGGCAGAGAAGGTGGTTGGAGTTGTTGAAAGATTATGATATTACCATCTTATATCACCCGGGGAAGGCCAACGTGGTGGCCGGTGCTTTGAGTAGTAAGTCAGCTAGCATGGGCAGTCTTGCTTTTATTCCGGTCAGTCAGAGGCCGCTTGCTTTGGATGTTCAGGCTTTGGCCAATCGGTTTTTGAGGTTGGATATTTCTGAGCCCAGTCGAGTGTTGGCTTGTACGGTCGCTCGTTCTTCATTATTGGAGCGTATCCGTGATCGACAGTTTGATGATCCTCACTTATGTGTCCTTAGAGACACAGTGCAGCGCGGAGGTGCCAAGCAGGTGACCTTAGATGATTATGGTGTTTTGAGATTGCAGGGGCGAGTTTGTGTGTCCAATGTTGATGGGATTCGAGAGTTGATTTTAGAGGAGGCACATAGTTCCCGGTACTCTATTCATCCGGACGCCGCGAAGATGTGTCAGGATTTGCGGTAGCATTATTGGTGGCGTAGAATGAAGAAGGATATTGTGGCATATGTGGCGCGATGTTTGAATTGTCAACAGGTTAAGTGTGAGCATCAGAGGCCTGGTTGTTTATTTCAGAGGATTGAGCTTCCCGAGTGGAAGTGGGAGAGGATCACTATGGATTTCGTTATTGGACTTCCGTTGACCCGGAAGAAGTTCGATGCAGTTTGGGTCATTCTTGATAGGTTGACCAAGTCAGCGCATTTCATCCCTGTGACAGTCTCCTATTCATCCGAGAGGTTAGCAGATATTTATATCCGGGAGATTGTTCGCCTTTATGGTGTGCTGGTATGTATCATTTCGGACTGGAGCGCGCAGTTTACCTCGCGTTTCTGGAGAGCAGTTCAGCGAGAGTTAGGCACCCAGGTGGAGTTGAGCATAGCATTTCATGCTCAGACGGATGGGCAGTCCGAGCAGACTATTCAGATATTGGAGGATATGCTCCGAGCTTGTGTTATTGACTTTGGAGGATCATGGGATCAGTTCTTGCATTTAGCAGAGTTTTCCTACGACAACAGCTACCAGTCGAGTATCCAGATGGCTCCTTGTGAGGCTTTATATGGTATGCGGTGTCGATCTCCGGTTGGATGGTTTGAGCCGAGAGAGGCTCGGTTGTTGGGTACAGATTTGGTTCAGGAGGCCTTGGACAAGGTCAGGATCATTCAGGATAGGCTTCGTACAGCTCAGTCCCGGAAAAAGAGTTATGCAGATCGTAAGGTTTGAGATGTGGCTTTCATGGTTGGTGAGCGAGTATTGCTCCGAGTGTCGCCTATGAATGGCGTGATGAGATTTTGGAAGAAGGGCAAGCTTAGCCCTAGGTTCATTGGTCGGTTTGAGATTCTTGATCGAGTAGGAGAGGTGGCTTATAGACTTGCAATGCCGCCTAGCTTATCAGTCGTACACCCAGTTTTTCATGTGTCCATGCTTCGGGGGTATCACGGCGATCCAGCCCACGGTTAGATTTTAGTACTGTTCAGTTGGACAAGGACTTAGCTTATGAGGAGGAGCCGGTAGCTATTCTAGACCGGCAGATTCGTCAATTGAGATCCAAGAGTTTCCCTTTTGTTCGTGTTCAGTGGAGAGGTCAGCCTCCTGAGGCATCAACGTGGAAGTCTGAGTTCGATATGTGGAGTCGTTACCCTCATTTATTTTTCGACTCAGGTACTTCCTTCTTCTGTCCGTTCGAGGACGGACGGTTGTTTTAGAGGTGGAGAATGTGACGACCCAAGGGGTCATCACCTGTTTTATTACCCCATTCTATACTCCCGAGGCCTTGAAAACCTCATTTGAAGTTGCCTCGATTTCTATACGCAGTCCGGGCGCGTAGCCGGACAGCTTAAATATGAAATTCTATGAAATATGCTAAGATTTAATATTAAAATGAATAAATTTGACTTCGGTCAAAATTTTGGGTAAACGGACCGGACCCGTGATTTGACGGTCCCGGAGGGTCCATAAGAAAATATAGGACTTGGGCGTATGCCCGGAATCGAATTCCGAGGTCCCAAGCCCGAGAAATGAATTTTTGAGTAAAATTGTTTTCTGAAAATATTGAAGGAAATTGAAAATGAAATCTGATTAGAAAGTTATAGTATCGGGCCCGTATTTATGTTCCGGTGCCCGGTACAGGTCTCATATATGGTTTATGTCCTTTCTGTAAAGTTTGGTTGAAAACGGATTTCGTTTGACGTGTTTCGGACTTAAAATGGAAAATTTGATGTTTTATGAAATTTGATAGAATTCATGGATTTTGAGGCCTAATTCGATGTATATGATGTTCTTTTGGCGATTTGATCGCATGGATAAGTTCGTACGATATTGTGGGAGTTATCTGTGAAATTTGGTACCATTCCAAGTTGTATAGGTCAGTTCAACACGTAGTTAGCGAAGTTTAGAAACCTTAAAATTTCTAAGTTTGGTTCTTGAGGTACGGTGGTGTGATTTCGAGTTTTAGCATTGTTTTGAGTATTTCGAAGCCTCGAGCGAGTCCGTAATATGATTTGGGACTCATTGGTGTATTTGGACTAGGGCTCGGGTGGGCCCAAGTGCCTTCCGGGCACCTAAGGGGGCTAAAAACCAGCAAACAAGGCTGTTGGTGCACCTGCTCTAGTGTGACCGCAGGTGCGGGTGCCTAGCATCTCAGGTGCGAGACCGCAGGTGCGGTCCCAGGCATCGCAGATGCGATCACCAGTGACCTGGCCAGCCACCGCAGGTCCGGTCTCCACTTCGCAAGTGCGATCCCAGACCCCCTAGCCCGATTCCGCAGGTGCGGTCCCCAGAGTCACAGGTGCGAGTTCACTGTTCAGGCAGTGTGTTTTAAAAACGGGTTTTAAACCCATTTTTCTCATTTTCCATCTTCTTCCTTAGGTGATTTTCTCCATTTTTAAGAGCTATCAACCAGGTCTCATAAGGTAAGTGAATTCCACCTGGAAATTTGTTTCATGCATGCATCCTAGCCTAATTAACTACATAAACTAGTGCAAAAATTCAAGAAATTGGGTAGTAACCTAAAACTTTTCATCACTTTAGAATTTTCTGTGAATTGGCCATGAAATCAAGTAAAAATCGTATATTTATGATCCTTAGGCTTTGGGTGAGTGTTCCCTTTGAGAATTTCAAGAATCCGAGCGAGCGGGCCCGGCGTCGAATTTTGATAATTTTGGAAGAATGATAGGAAATGGATAATTAGGCCATGAAGTTGAATCATTGAATCCTTATTGATATACTTGAGTTGATTATGTCTAGATAATACCATTCCGGAGTCGAATTCTAAAGGAAAGGCGGTGTTAGAGGGTTAATTGCTATACTTTGGACCCGAGGTAAGTGTTTGGTCTAACCTTAGCTTGAGGGAATAGGAGTTGAGTATAATTTGCTACTTGCTAATTGTAAAATACGATGTATAGGCATGGTGACGAGTATCTGTACATTGGTGTCTAGCATGACCGTGAGTCCTTATATTGTGAGTATTCTGATTTTATGGTAAATTCCATGCTTAATTAATGATTTCTATATGTTGTGAAGAGTGTGTGAAGGGAATTGTAATCCTTAAACTCTGTTGGAGCATTGGCTCAGATTGTAATACGAATGATGAAGATATATGAGATAGTTGTATCCTTTGGAGCATTGGCTCAGATTGTAATACGAATGATGAAGATATATGAGATAGTTGTATCCTTTGGAGCATTGGCTCAGATTGTAATACGAATGGCGAAGGTATATGAGATAATTATATCCTTTGGAGCATTGGCTCAGATTGTAATACGAATGATGAAGGCATATGAGATAATTGTATCCTTTGGAGCATTGGCCCAAGTAATAGAGTAAATTATGAAATGAAGTGAAAGAAAGAGAAAGAGCTACTAAAATATACCCTTACCGGCTTATTGTTGCTTTGATATTGTCTCCCTTATTGGGATGTTGAGATTACTGTTATTGTTCCCTTGCCGGGATTTAATTGTTTAATTGATTTTCCCTTGCCGGGATTTAATTATTTAATTGATGTTCCCTTGCCGGGATTTTTATTTTTACTCTATTTATTTCCTTGCCCTTTAATTATTTAAAGCACGAAGGGTGATGTCGTGCCATGTTTTACATTGATTATGCACGAGGGGATATTTCGTGCCATGTTTATGTTTATTATGCACGAGGGAATCTCCCAAGCAGGTAACACAGCCCAAACAAGCATGGAAGAAATTACTACCTAAATAGGTACGGAAGGAATTATCGCTGAAACAGGTACGAAAGAAAATACTTACGAGAAGGAAAATCAAGTAACCATGAATTTCATTTTCTTCCGCTTTTTAAAATAGTAAGAGGGGAATTGAGTAAAATATCCTTGTCCGTAGAAGGTATACTATACCACACAGAAACAGATTCCAGACCGGACGTCATTCGTGAACCGGAGGAAGATGAGCACATCAAAACAACTACGGAAGAGCTCGAAGTTGTTCCATTATCCGAACAAAATCCTGAGCAGAAAGTGTATATAGGCACGAGGGTAGACCCCGCTCGAAGAGGTAAGTTGATTGATTATTTAAAGGCTAACGCAGACTGCTTCACGTGGTCCCACTCAGATATGACAAGCATTCCACTAGAAGTGATGACTCATAAACTAAATGAAGATCTATCTTTCGTACCTGTTAAGCAGAAGAAAAGAAAGCAAGGACCATTCAAGAACCAAGTGATCGACGAAGAGGTACAGAAACTCTTGAAGATTGGTTCGATACGGGAGGTAACGTACCCTAACTAGTTAGCAAACACCGTGGTAGTACCTAAAAAGAATGGCAAGTGGAGACTATGCTTAGATTATACTGATTTAAACAAAGCATGCCCGAAAGATTCATTCACATTGTCTCATATAGATCAAATGATTGATGCCGCCACAGGTCATGAACTATTAAGCTTTCTAGATGCATAGTTTGTTTATAATCAGATTAAAATGGATCCTTTAGACGAGGAAAAAACCTCCTTTATCACGAACAGGGGGACTTACTGTTATAAATTCATGCCTTTTTGCTTAAAAAACGCTGGAGCCACCTATCAAAGGTTAGTGACTAAAATGTTCCAAGAAAATCTTGGAAAGACGATGGAAGTCTATATTGATGACATGTAGGTAAAATCAACACAAGCACAAGACCATTTTCAGCACCTCTATACTGCTTCTGATATTTTACGCAGGTATAATGTGAAGTTAAATCTAGAGAAATGCCCTTTTGGAGTGCAATCAGGCAAATTTTTGGGTTTCCTTGTATGAAACAGAGGAATAGAGGTAAATCCCGTACAAATTAAATCCATAAAGGAAATACCTGATATTTTAACAAATAAAAAGGAAGTTCAAAGACTGACAGGGAGAATAGCAGCTTTGGGTAGGTTTATCTCTATATCTTTCGAAAAAAGTTTTAAATTCTTCTCAGTTCTCAAAAAGTAGAATCAGTTTGAATGGACTGAAGAATGTCAGCAAGCCCTCAAGAATCTGAAGATTTATCTATCGAAACCGCCACTGCTTTCATAGGCAAAAGAAGGGGAAAGATTGTACATCTACTTGGATGTATCAGAAATTGTTGTAAGTGCAGTATTGGTAAGAGAAGTAAAAGGTAAACAATCACCTGTCTATTATGTAAGTAAAACTTTGCTAGATGCTGAGACTAGATATCCACATCTGGAAAAGTTAGCCTTAGCTTTAATAATGGCATCTAGAAAATTACGACCCTATTTTCAATGCCACCCAATCACCGTTGTGACCTCATATCCTTTAAGAAATATTCTGCATAAACAGGAATTGTCAGGAAGATTAGCCAAGTGGGCCATAGAATTAAGTGAGCATGAAATAATCTATCAGCCTAGGACTGCAATTAAGTCTCAAATACTAGCTGATTTTGTTGTTGACTTTAGTAATAACATTGTATCTGAAGTACAAAAATAGTTACAAGTCTTTAACGGTGTTAATCCAGGCCTATGGACCTTGTTCACCGATGGTTCTTCAAATATAAAAGGCGTCGGCTTAGGCATAGTCTTGATATCACCCACGGGTGAAAAGACACGACAAGCTATAAAGTGTTATCCTATCACTAACAATGAACTAGAGTACGAAGATGTTATTGTAGGGCTTGAACTCGCACGGGAGCTCTCAATCGAGCAAATTGTGGTCAACAGCGACTCCCAACAAGTAGTAAATCAGATACAGGGGATTTACATCGCTCGAGGGACTAGAATGAAACAGTATCTTGAAAAAGCACGAGAGCTCGTGAGACAATTCAAAACATGGAAGGTAGTGCAAATACCTAGAGAGGAAAATGTAAAAGCATATGCATTAGCTAACCTCGCGGCAGTCACGGAAGTAACGAACAAAGACAATACAATTGTCGTTCAACTATTTCATTCAATAATAGACCAGGACAAGAATGCGGTAAATTTCAACAACCTAACCTGTGAATGGAGAAACGAAATTCTTAATTTATTGCAGAGTGGAACCGTACCTGAAGACAGGAAAGCGGCTCAAGCACTACGCTGCAAAGCTGCACGGTACTGCCTTATTCATAACTCACTGTATCGCAAGATGTTCGGAGGACCCTTAGCTAAATGCCTCGAACCTAACCAAACGGAATTTGTGATGAAAGAAGTCCATGAAGGACACTGTGGAAATCACTCAGGGGCGAAATCCTTAGTGAAAACACTAATTAGAGCCGGATACTGTTGGCCTAAGATGGAAGAAGAAGCCGAGAATTTCGTATCCAAATGTGACAGATGCCAAAGGTTTGCCAATAATATGCATCGACCAGCGGAAGTATTACATCCAATAATATCCCCATGGCCTTTCATGAAATGGGGTTTGGACATAGTGGGACCTCTTCCCACATCTAAAGGACAGGTACGGTTTTTACTCATACTACCCGACTATTTTACAAAATGGGTAGAGGCAGAAGCATTCAAACATGTGCGAGAAAAGAAATTTAAAAGCTTCTTATGGCGAAACATAATATGCCGCTTTGGAATACCAAAGGAAATCGTGTGTGATAATGGCCCACAATTCATAGCCTTGCAAATCACAGAATTCTTCGAAAGTTGGCAAATCAAGCGGATTACTTCAACGTCGTAACACCCCGTGGCTAACGGTCAATATGATTCAACGAATAAGGTCATCATCAACAATCTAAAGAAGCGGATGGATAAAGCGAAAGGGAACCAGCCTGATGAGTTACCAGCGGTACTATGGGCATACAGAACAAATTCAAAAATAGCCACGGGAGAAACTCCGTTCGCACTTGTTTATGGCTTAGAAGCCTTAATACCTGTGAAGATTGGAAAACCAAGAATAATGTTCTCAACAGCCGTGGAAGGTAAAAATGACGATGAATTAAGGACCAACCTGGACCTGCTCGAACAACGGAGAGAAGCAACATTGATCGGATGGCAACTCAAAAACAAATCATAGAGCGTTATTACAACCGTAAAGCTCATCTCAGGTACTTTAAAATTGGGGACTTCATCCTAAAAAAAGTCTTTCAATCAACAAAAGAAGCAGGTGCAGGAAAGCTAAATCCAAACTGGGAAGGACCTTACAAAATACGAGGCATAAGGTGCCTATGAGTTGGAAGCTATGGACGGCAGAGTTCTACCAACAAGTTGGAACGCCATCCATCTAAAGAAGTATTACTTCTAAAAGAAAAGAATACCCATCGTCAGGTATCACACGTTCGATTTTATTTTGAACATTTAAAAATTTTACTAACTTTTTTTTATGATAGGCATAAAGCTAACCCATCACCAGATGATGATATTAGACCTGCAAAGACGAGAGGAAATAAAAAAATTCTCGGTCTAATGTTACACTTTCTGATGGACGTTTTAAAAGGGTTAAGCAATCATCATCTAAAAAACTATATACCTTTGAGTCCGAAATGTTTTTCCTTTTCAGGAAAAGGACCATAAGGAAGGAATAATCAAGTGCTCGAGATTTCATTCTTCAAAGCTCAAACACTTGGGCGACTATGCAGTATGGAAGGCTAAGACGAAGCAAAAAAGACTATCAAAAATTCAAAAGCTCGAGCCTCAAGACCTATCTACCCACGAGACAAGTGACACGAGCAGAATCGAAAAAAATCAAAAGAGCCATCCAAATACAAAGCCTAATGCAAAAAGCAACAACCTTCGAAGATATTCAGGTTGAAAGGCAAAATATTAGTCACGAGAAAGAAATGTACATATTTATTAAAAGTTGATGTAACAAAAACAGTTAAGGGTAAAAGATCATTATCAATGTACTCATTCAAAAGATTGTTCTCAAATAAAACAGCTATGGATGAAAGATCTAAATCCTTGTATTTGTTCAAGAAACTGTTATCAAATAAAAACAGTTATGAATAAGAAAACATTTCCCTCGTACTTATTAGAAAACTGTTTCCAAAACAGTTGCGGGTAAAAACCTCAATCCTTATAAAAACAATTACTAGTAAAAAATAGTTGTTTCCTTGTATTAATATCGAAAAACTGTTACCTATGAAAAACAGTTACGAAATACAAGAGTATATCAAACCTGTTAAACAAAAACAGTTGCAAACATGAGTTTTAGACGATAACCAAATACATGTAAAATGTCATGGAAGTTCAAACAAAAAACTTTCCTTGGAAATATTCTTAAACGTGTGTAAAATTCCTATAACTCTATTGCATTATCATGAAGTTGAGATGTCTTCTTCATCTCAATTATAAAGGGCCCTCTTCCATAAATTATGCCTATTACAAAAAGGCACATTTTTAATATGACACCGTGCCTATTATAAAAAAGGTACGAGTAGTCTAAAGCATTCCACATGCAAAACTCGAAGGTAAAACTAAAACCTCGAAAAATAAATCATGCAAAAGACTTAAAGAGTGAAACAGAAACTCAACAAAAGTCGAACTAACGTTTACATTAAAACGGCTAAAACTAAGTATTAACTTATACTTAGCCGTATAAAATTTTTATATATATACATTGTGGTGCCCCTAAGTTGTCATTTGGGGAGTTAAAGGAAATCCAAATTTACCCCCGATGGGACTAGGGGTAACCACCAATTGATACAAAGAAAAAAAAAGGGATAAACCAACTAGATCTTTTCAAGAGAGGGGTTGATTTCAGTGGCAGAAGGAGCGGAAGCAACTAGGGATGAAGAAGCATGAGCGGCTGGAATCTCACCATCAGGTGAAGAGAGGTTATGACCATGTTGAGCCTTCTCCATGGCTTCCTTAGTTTTGGCTATCTCAGCACTAAGGTCAAAACCCTCTTGACTCGTTTCCATCAATGTGTCAGGGTGAGAATTCATATACGCCCAGCTCACATCGACAGCAGCCACCTCTTCAAAATCTTCATAATCTTTTTCCCACACTTGAAGCTCAGCTCTCAACCCATCCTTCTCCGCCTCGGCAGCTTCATGGGCGGCTCTTAATGGAACAATCGACTCCTCTAATGTTTGAGCTTTGTCTAAAGCCCTACGAAGATCTTCTTGAGTACGAGTGAGTGATTGCACGAGCTCGCCTGAGTATTCTTCCTTCTGCCCCAGCAAGTTCTTCAAGTCTCTAATCTCCTCTGAGACACGGGATCGCTGCTCCACGAACGAAGACTCCAGAACACTCTTATCTTTATCAGCTTGACTGAAAGAAGCCCGCTCCACTGCTAGTTCTGCTGCCATAAGTCTCATATGCCGCTTCAAGGTACTCCTTTCCTCTTCTAAAGCATCCATGTAAATCCTTAGGCTATCATATTGTGCTCTCCAATTATCAACTTCTGCCTGCAACTCTCTTGTCTCTTGGTCTGTGTTTGAAATGCTCTTCATAAGCTCCATGCCTATAAGGTTAATCTACAATAAATAAACTAGTCAGATATGGTAAATTTCATATACGAGAGTGAAAGAGGATAACTTACACCATACCTTCAAAGAGGTATGCACGACCTCATTGGCCCATGTAAGAGCACCGTGGCTAGCTAGCTTTGCTTTCTCAGTGGGACCTATCAAAGGCTTGAGCCACACTTCAGGCTCACCCGTCTTCTTGAAAAGATTTCCCTCAGCTGTAACCTCTATTACCACCTACCGCATCTCTCTGCTGGAAGACCCTACTTCCCTAACGGAAGGCATGGAAGCAGGCAGAGATGGAACAGCAACGGGCACGGAAGGTTGAGGAGCTGGAGAAGCCACGAGCAAAGAAGCAGGCACGGAAAGTTGAAGGATTGAAGAAGTTACAGGTAAAGTAGCAGCAGAAGTTGAGATAGCCAAAGGAATAGACGAAACAGCTTCTCTCAAAGAAGCAGGAAAGACAGCAGCCAAAGGGACGTCGTCAGGAGAAAGATCAATACCCTCATGAATAGGGGAATGTGAAACATCATCAAGGACAAGGGGCTCAATCACAGACACGGAATGCAAGGTTGAGTCAGTAAGCTTATCATCTAAAACCATTCGCCTTCTCCATGGCATGTGCACTAAAGCACCCTCTTCTTCTTCTTCTACGGAACGAGACTCACTAATCTTCCTCTTCGAGGAAGATGAACCAACAATAATTTCCTGGGCTTGAGCCAAGGACATCTTCAGGATAGAGGAAGCAGACACCCCACGAGCAGAGAACCCTATTAAAAAGGGAAAAAAATTAAACGACCAAAAAAAAGAGACTCGAGTAAGGAAAGAAGCAAGAACAAGAGCTTCATTTACCGTGGGTCTTTACTTGCCAACCGTACCTCCCAGCGAGGTACTTCCAATATCTTTCTTCTGAAGGAGCAACAGATAACAATTTTTCTACCCAATCACGAATACCGGAGACATTCTTGACAGTATTCATGATTGCTGAGAGAAGAAAAAAACATATACGGTGTTAACTAAAACATCTCAAGTCAAAACAAGAAGAAGTAAATGTGAGCTAAAGCATACTCACGTGCGCGATTCCACTTCTCAGAGAAGGGAAGATTTTCTTCACCCACTAAACCAGCAGTGGGGACAGAAACATACCGGAGGTACCAGCCCCTATCCTTATCGTCTCCAGGGGTTACCAATACTCTTTTGCTTCTAGAAGTCAGAGTAAAAACCCCTTCACTAAATAAGGTAGGATAGTAGAGGTGAATAAGATGGTTGAAGGTAAAATGAACCGAGGCTAAAGAAGTCAATCTCCTAAGGCATGCGACAACTTTCCACACAAGCGGGCCAACTTGTCCTAAGCAGATATTGAAAAAATGGGAAAACTCAATTATAATTGGGTCAATGGAGGGTATAAACCCTAAAATGAAATGATACGTATAAATAAAAAAATATCCCGTCTTGTAAGACGTTATTCTTAGATTACTATTCGGAATATAGACAGGAAAGTCAGATTTCCAAAATCATTCCCTACGAACAAGGGTAATCTGACCCTCAATTATAAGGGTTGGATATCTTTCTACACTATCAAGAGAAGAAGATTGATCTACAAGAACTTGACTATCCCTAGCAAAAACAAACTCAGCAGGGACAATTTCATCGACTCCAGGTTCACGAAGGTGTTTGCCTCTACCTCTAGATAAAGACCGAGAAACCCTAAATCTCGGAGAAATTGGAGATCTAGTGGAAGGAGGAGGAACTATCTGAGAAGAAGAAGAGCCCCTCGAAGGAGTGGATCCTAGACTTCTAAGTCTACCACCCCTATGACTCCTAGTCGGAGAAGAAGAAGGCCCTAAACTTTCAATATCTATTACTCTTTGAGTTTGATTTGAAGAAAACATGTTTACAAAGGCAAAGAAGAAAGTTCTTTACAAAAGACAAAGTTAGAAAAGTGTTTCGTGGAAGCAAAGAAAAGAAAACATGTATTTACACTTGAAGACAACCGTCAAACATGAAGAAAAAGGAAACTAATGATGAAAAGTCATAATTGAAGATGTCACTTCGGGACTGGCACGGCCGCAAAAAGCCCTAAAAGGTGCTGAGTAAATGTAGAACCAATCCGAAAAGGACACGTGGTATGAGCATTAAATGGAACTAACAAACGACGCCTATGGTGAAGAGGAGGATACAATGATTCTAGGAAAAGCAGCGGCAAAATATTCCCACCATAAATGAATATCCACTTACCAAATATTAATCGTTAAATATATGGTAAGTGGGGGGACTATCTGTATTGGTAAAAAANACACGTAAGCCAGCTTTTGACAACTCAGCCAGTCACGTGGACACAGGAAAACATGACAGCTAGACGTGACACCTTGAAGAGATACGGTACAAAGAGGCACTATTCAGTAAACCCACGAACTTATCAGTGACGGGAAACTCAACTTGATCAAAACGGGAGAGAGGCACGGTCAAAATGAATCTAGACAAAGCTACGAGCAGATTCAAGGACCCACAATAGATTACTCGAACATTATGTAACTGAACCCCTAATTACCATTATCCTTTGTAATGCCTCATTAATGTCATAATTAGTCATTAATGAGTGACCATAGCAAAAGTCGTACGTTGTAAGAATCTCCTATATAAGGGAGGGGAATACAGTTTGTAAAGGCATCTGATTCTCGAAGACAATCAACTTTATATTTCTGCAATATTGTCTATTATTCATTTTTCTCCATTATCTTGATTATCAGTAACCCGTATTCATCTTAAAAATAAGCTTTAGTCAAAGGGTCTAATTCTTTGGTTAAACAAGGGTTTCGACCTTAGTGTTGAAGTAGCTAAAACTAAGGAAGTCATGGAGAAGGCTCAACAAGGTCATAACCTTTCTTCACCTGATGGTGAGACTCATGCTGCTCGTGCCTCTTCATCCCTAGTTTCTCCCGTTCCTCCTGCTGATGAAGAAGCCAATCCTCCTTCTCGAGAAGATTAAAGTGCTATTCACCCCCTTTTTTTTATTTGATTGGTGGTTACCCCCAGCTCCATCGGTGGTAAACTTGGATCTTTCAAAAGTCCCCAACTGACAACTTAGGGGCATTTCGATGTATAAACTATATGCGGCTAAGTACTAGTTTGTACTTAGTTCTTACTTAGCCTTTTTTTAGAATATATGCAAATTAAGACTTTTTGCTTCCAGTTTCTGCTTTACTCTTAAGTCTTTTGCATGTTTAATTTTTGAGGTTTTTGTTTTTACCTCTGAATTTTTGCATGAAGATGTTGTAATCACTCGTACCTTTTCATAGTAGGTACGGTGTTTGTGAGCCTTTTTGTAATAGGCTTCATTTATAAAGAGGTCCCTTTATGATTGACATGAAGAAGACATCTCAACTTCATGATAATGCAATAGAGTGATAAGAATTTTACACATGTTTAAGAATGTTTCCAAGGAAAGTTTTTTTGTTTGAACTTCCACGACATTTTACATGTGTTTGATTATCATCTAAAACTCTTGCAACTTTTTTAGTTTAACAGATTTGATATACACTTGTATTTCGTAACTGTTTTTCATAGGTAACCATTTTTCGATATTAATACAAGGGAACAACTATTTTTCACTAGTAACAGTTTTTATAAAGATTGGGCTTTCTACCCGCAACTGTTTTTATTGATAACAATTTTATAATAAGTACGAGGAAAATGTTTTTTCATCCATAACAGTTTTCTGGACAAATACATGGATTTTGATCTTTCATTCGTAACTGTTTTATTTGATAACAGTTTTTTTTAGTTAGTACAAATGATGATTATCTTTTACCCCTAACTGTTTTTGTTACAAAAGTTTCGAATAAGTATAAAGATATACGTTTCTTCCTCGTGACTAATATTTTTCCTTTCAGCCTGAACATGTTCGAAGGTTTTTTGTATTTTTGCATTAGGCTTTGTATTTGGATG